>PVJI01011164.1:0-57240 GCA_004026765.1 Micronycteris hirsuta
GGGGAGGCTAAAAGGCAGGGAGGATAGGAAGTTGGAGATGGGATGGGAGGGAGCCCAGGGGAGCAAGAAGCTGAGAGGTGGGGAGGTTGAGGGGGGCAGAGGCTGGGGATATGGGAGGTCAGGAGGGCAGAAGATGGGGAGATGGAGGCTAGATGGAGGCAATGGGAGGCTGAGGGAATGGGAAGCTAGAGGTTAGGAGGAGAGGACTGGGGGCTAGGGAGGTGAGGTGGGGGGATAGTAGTTGAAGGGGAAAGGTGAGTGGGCAGCTGGGCGAGAGGCCGGAGCCTGTGGGATGGGTGGTTGAACAGATGGGAACACAGAAGGTGGAGAAGGCAGGTGGACATATTGGGAGGCCGGGAGGCCAGGGGCTGGGCAAGGGCTGTAGGTCTAGGCTGCACTACCCCCTCAGCAAGAAATTCCTGTGGGAGGAGCTGGAGCTGGTTCGGGAGGAGGTGACCTTCATCTATCAGAAGCTCCGTGAGTGTCTGCAGCCCGCAGCTGGGGGTGGGGGGTGGGGGGTTGTCCTTCTGCTGTCTGGCCCCCCTGAGTCCGCTCCCCTCACAGAGGCACAGGAGGAGGAGATCACTGAGAACTTGGTGAACATCCAGAAGATGCAGAAGACCCAGGTGAAGTGCCGTAAGGTGAGAGGGGAGGACAGGGACCCCACAGGACTTGGGGGTATGGGGATCTCTGCCAGCCTTCATCATTGGACTGGAGCCAGAAAGCCTGGGCTCAAATCTCAGCTTTGCCACTTACTGCTGTGTGACCTTGGGCAAGTTTCTTTACCTCTCTGGGGCCTCAGTTTCCTCGTGTGTAATGGGTATAACAACACATCCCTACCTGAAGAAGCAGCTGCATGAACTCTTAAGCCTTTTGAAGGCAGCCTGGCGTGTAATAAGTGCCATGTGATGATCACCTTACACCATCGTTACTATTACTACTGTTGTTCTCTCATCGCCCACATCCCTCTCTGGGCCCTAGGTCTTGACCAAGATGAAACAGCAGGGGTGTGAGACATCCAACTGGCAGGAGACAGAGGAGATGCCATCAGGAGGCAATGGTTCTTGGAGGAGTGATCTCCAGAAGGAGCTGAGTGACATATGGTGATGCCCAGCTCCCCCTCTGAGCTCTGACCCCTGACCCTTATCTGCCCTGCCCTGCTACCAATCTGATCAAGCAGTGACCACCAGAACCTGGAAGCCATCTGAGTCCAGACCTCCATCTCCAACCAGGACTCCCTTCTGCCCCTGCCACCCCCAACAGCACCCCTGCCCCAGCCTCAAGCAGTCCAGAGTCACCTGGGCTCCCCAGCTCCCCATCTTCCTGCAGGTCTGCTGTGCACATGCTGCAGAACTCTTTTGATGGCCTCACCATTTCCTCGGGGGTCCGCCCCAGGGCTGCGAGCCTCAGGGGTGAGGGGGGCTGAGCCATGCTCCAGGGTGGGGGGGAGTCATTCTTCAACTTCACACATGGAGGTCATGTTCAGAGGCCATATTTGTTTTTTGGGGTTTTTTTAAGATTTTATTTAGTTTTGAGAGAAGGGAAGGGAGGGAGAAAGAGAGGGAGAGAAACATCAATGCGTGGTTGCCCCTCACGTGGCCCCCACTGGGGACCTGGCCCTCAACCCAGGCATATGGCCTGACTGGGAATCAAACCAGCGACCCTTTGGTACGCAGACCAGTGCTCAATCCACTGAGCCATACCAGCCAGGGCCATATTTGTTTTTGTTTTTGTTTTTTTAATTTAATTTTTATTGTATTTTTTTCTATTACCATTTAATCCCCTTAAACCCTTCTCCCCCCTCCATACTTGGAGGTCACATCTGTTGGGTTTTAATCTGGGGTCACATTAAGGAGTCTGGAGATTTCACCCAGGGGTCACTCATGGTCACCAGGGTCTTTCTGAAGGATCATTGGGTAAAATTCAAGGGTCATCGAGGTCATACTTTGGTGTCACATTGGGTTACATTCAAGGGACATGATCAAGGGACATGGTAAAGGGACACTGACCCATATTCAGACGTCTTTCAGGGGTTACATTCAGGATTGATGCATGGAGAGTCAGAATAGTACTTGTTCCTCCTACAGGCCACAAGGAACACCAATGCTTGAGCCCTCCACACCCCTCCTGGGACTCGGACTCAGACTCAGACCAGGACCCTTCCCAGCCACTGTTCAGCAAAAGCCACTCCTTCCCACCAGGCGTGTACCCTCCCCTGCTCCACCCACCCTGCCCTTCCAGGCTAGCCCTGGAATCCCACAGTATGGACCCTCCCAGCTCCCAACCCTGGGCTCCTGCCCACCCTCCCTGGGGTCCCCTGGACCAGACCTGGCTCTTACCCATTTTCTCTCCCCACAGCCTGAGCAGCAGGGGCTGCCCTCCCCAGAGACCCCACCAGAGAGAAAATAAACTAGCCGAGACTCTCCTCCACCAGTGGACTGTTGCGCCTGCTGCTGCTTGTGCCGGAGAGTAACCCACCCCCATTTACTCCCCAGTATTGGGGAGAGACAGGAGACCCCAGCGGGTGTTTGGGATGTGCGGGCCTAGGGTCAGGGGACGGTGCGAAGCCAGATTAGTATATGACAGGTCAGAGGTTGGTCTGTCCAGAAATAAGTGGCCAGACAGGCTGTTTCACACTGCTGCCCCTACTGCCTAAATGCGGAAACTGAGGCCCAGAGAGGAAGCGTGGTGACCCAGAGTAACACTCTGATACTCTACCCTCTTCACCCTCAGCACCTCCCCTTACCCAGAGTCCTTCCTCCCTCTTAACCTCCAGCCTTCATTTCCCCCATAAGTTCTCACATGCCCCGCCCCAAAGAACAGCCGAGGCCCCTCCTCATATCATGCTAATGACCACCGCGAGGCCCCACCCATGTCATTATGCAAATAAGGCTCCCGAAGGCCCCCCCCCCTGCCCCTCACTCCTCCACGGAGTCTGCGCAGCGAGGAGCCGGATCAGACCCACTGCATCTTCATTTGTGCCTCCGCCTGCCCGCCAGGCCAGTCGTCAGTCTGTCCGTTTCGCCGTGCTGGTGACGTCTAGGCGGAACCCGAGCCCAGGCAGCAGCACCCTTGACCCGGTGAGGGGGAGGGGCTTGAAGCGCCCCCTGTACCCCGCTCTCACAGGCTTCCGACGCTTGGTTTGTCTGTCTGGCCGGGGTTCGGATCCCGTTGGTCAGGTCCCCTGCGGGTCCGCGTGGAGAGGGGGAGGGGAGCTGGAGCTTGGGGACTGGGCTGGGGGAAAGGAGCATGGGGAGGGGACCCCGGGCTTGACAAGCCAAGCGGTGGTGGTGACTGTGACTAGGACTGTACGGTTGTCATTATGTGTCAGTGTGTGGTTGTGTAACTGTCATTGTGTGTCTGTATAGCTGTGGTTGTGTGGCTTCTGGAGTGTGTGTGTGGTGTGTGTGTGTGACTATCTCCTGTGGCCATCATTGTGTGGCTGTCATCGTGGGTATCACTGATGTTATGTGTGTGGCTCTGTCGTTGTGACAGCTATCACTGTGATTGTATGGGATCTATGGTTGTGTGTGTGGCTGTTCTTGTGTGTTCCTTCTGATGGTGTGAGGGAGAGCCATTTTTGCGTTCTAGTGTGTGGCTGCGATCATGCATCTTTCTTGTGTGGCTGTATGACTCTGTGTGACTCTGTCATGGTCCATGTATGTGTCTCTGTGTGGCCATGTGATGGTGGTAGTGGATAGCACCGTGTCTCCGCATGGCTGTCCTATGGCTGTCAGTGTGGATGAGAACTGTTCATGTGTGTAGTTGTCACTGAATACCTTGTAATTGGGCGTGTGACACTATGAATGGTCCTGGGACCCCCCCCATTGTGTGTGGTGACTCTCTTTTTGATGTTACTCTTAAGTGTGTTAGCATCCCTGAATCCACATCCCTGAGGGATGAGGGCTCATGTGGGGCTGTGTGCGGAGCTCTGAGGTGTGTGGAGGACTTCCTGTTGTGTCCCTGTGACTGTGTGTTGGGCAGGGGAGGGGGAGTTGTTTGATCTGTGTGGGTGTCTGTGACAGGCAGTGTGCACACTGTGCCATGTGTGTGTACAAGTATGCAGTTAAATGTGTGGTGGGTGTTGGGCACCTGTCTGAACGAGGGGGCTGTCTTTTCACCACAAGGCTGGTACCCAGCACAGTGCCTGGAATGCAGCAGCACTTACTTCGTCCCTGTTGGTGAGACAGATGAATGCTGGGCCATGATGTGTGTGGAGAGGGGGGCGGGATTGGGATGGAATCTGTGGCTGAGTTGTGTGCTCTGGGGGTGCCAGTGCAAGTGATTGTGTCTTTGGGAGAGTGAGGGGGCTGTGGCCAGGTAGACATCCAGGACCTCTAGCAACCCTCACCCCACATGTCACACTGAAGAGCAAGCCTTGTGGATGGAGCACTGGACCCAGAGTGCCTGCCCTCACCTGCCTGCGCCTCAGTTTCCACATCTGTGCAATGGGGTTGACCATCACTGCCCTGCTGGCTTCCAGGAGCAGCTGTGAGTCCATGGGCGTGGTGGCTGCCTGTGGGAAGCCATAGCGCTCTTTCACAGGTGAGGCCAGGCTGGGAGAATGGGTCATGCCCTTGTGACTCTGTTAGCCCTTCAGTGCTGGGGGTAGGGGGAGCATGTGGTGAGCAGATAGACCCTAATGACACAGGGAGGCAGATGGGCTGGAAGAAGGTAGAGAGGGAGAGGCAACTGGGAGAGGACGCCTAGCCATCAGCCACAGACCTTAGGGACAGGAGAAAGGCCCTTGTGGGCCATGGGGGGAGTGGCTCAGGGCAGGGGCCTGACAGGGGTGGGGACATGGAGTATGGGGTTTTCTGTAAAGCATGTGGGGAAAGAGGATGGGGTCCCCTAAAAACTGGTGAGGGATGAGGACCCTTCTAAATGGATTCTTCTCCATGGGGGAGCTGTCCCCATTAAGCTGGAGAATTCTCTTCTACAGGCCAAGGGGAGGGGTCCTGCTTGGTAGGGAGGAGAGTCCCTCGTAAAAGGTATGGGGTCAGAATCTCCTATGTAGGTTGTAGGGGGTGAAGACCACTAGAGGATCTCTCTCTGGGGTCCCTACCCTGCCCTGCAATAGGCAGAGCTGAGCAGGTCATGTCAGGGAGGCTAATGTCTCCCATGGGCAGGGGCAGGGTTAAGACCTGGATATGCAGAGGCGTGGCCAGAGGACTCTACAGGGGCCAGTTACCCCACCTGCCCCTGGGCCCCATGCTGGCCACTCCACTCCCTCCCCACCTCCACAGGCCTGGGCCTTCACCATGGCGGGAGGGAGACCTCAGCTGAAGAGGAGTTTCTCCATCATTCCCTGCTTTGTCTTCGTAGAGGTGAGGAGCCCAGTACCTTGTTCAGAACCTCAATGGGGAGAGGGTGTACCTGTCTTCCTGTCCCCTCTCTGCCCAACGTCAGTCTCCCTCATCCTTGCCAGGTCCCTACCTAAACCCATTTTTCTATCGTCCTGATTCCAGTCCTGTCTTCTTTCTCCCTGATCTCTCACTCCCTGTCTCTGGGGCGTGAGAGTACAGTTCTCTTTCTCTTGAAATGTGGCTGTAAGCTTGGACTCAGAAGTTGCACTTCCAGGGTTCCCATCCTGCTCTTCCCACCCTTACTTTGGGACTCTGGGCATGTCACGTACCCTCCTGAGCCTCAGTTTCCGCTGCTGTTAAATGGGCATACTTAGAAAGCAAAATGTATTCCTTCACAGAAGAGGTTTAGCATGACACCATGGCCACAATAAGGGTTACACCTGTGGTAGCTGCTCATCCCACTAGTAGTGTTCATTTTTCCCCTGGTGCTCTGTCACTCCATCACCCATTTGTCTGGGTCTCTCTCCGGTCAGATCTCAGGCACATCCTCACTCTCTCGTCCCAACTCCATTTCCTCTTTCCTTCTCTTTCTAGTCTACTGTTCAAGGCCCTTCTCTTTCTCTCTTTTCTTCCTTCCTCTCTCCTCTCACCTCCATTCTGTTTTCTCTATCTTTCTGTCTCCATCTCCATCTGTCATTCTGTGTCTCCCAGGCCCTGACACTTCTCTGGCCCCATTCCCCACCTCTGTCACTTTTACTCCATTTATTTCCCTCAGTCTTGATCACTTTCTCTCTTCCCCCTGGCTCTGTCTCTCTCCATGTCCATGTGTGTGTATCTCTCTCTCCATGTCCCCAGCTCAGGCCTGACCTTCTTTCTTTTCTCTCCGTCTCTCTCTGTCTCTCTCTCCACCCTGGCTGGGCCGCAGTCGGTGCTGCTGGGTGTGGTAGTCCTGCTCGCTTACCGCCTGGAGTTCACAGACACCTTTCCTGTGCACACCCAGGGCTTCTTCTGCTACGACAGTACTTATGCCAAGCCCTATCCGGGGCCTGAGGCTGCCAGCCGAGCACCTCCTGCACTTATCTATGCTCTGGTCACCGCTGGGCCCACCCTCACGGTGAGACTGGGGGTAGCCTTGGTAGACTGTGGGAGGACCTCACAGGAGGCAGAAAGATCAGGGGGAGGTGGGCAGAAGGCTGGGCTTGAAGGCCAGAAGACCCTATTTTGGTCTCGCCCACAGATCTTGCTGGGGGAGCTGGCACGTGCCTTTTTCCCTGCACCACCCTCAGCCATCCCCATCATTGGGGAGAGCACCATTGTGTCTGGGGCCTGCTGCCGCTTCAGCCCCCCGCTGAGAAGGCTGGTCCGCTTCCTGGGTGAGTGACAGGGCCAGGGTTCAGCCATGCAAAGGGATATGATCCAGGCTCAGCCACAGTCAGGATTCCAGGGGGAAAAAGGCCTAGAATTGTCATGATGGTGCCTTCAGGGGCAAAAAGGGACTTGGACTCAGGCCACGCATGATGGAGGTTTTAGGGACATGGATGGGGCCTAAACTAACCATGGCAACTGTAAGAGGGCCCCAAATTGCCACAAGGAGAATCTCAGTCAGAAAAGGGGGACACAGGTGTAGGCCAAACACCATGAGAAATGCGACCTCAGCTGTGCTCTAAATGTAGTCCCAGACACAGAGGGTCACCATGGGGTAGGGGAGGGGGCACAGCTCACCTATAATGGAGGTCTCTGTGGCAGAGGGCCAGAGGTCTAGCTCTGGCTTATTGGTAATCCAGAGGAAACATGAGTAACTCAGTAATAGCGAGTCCAGGGCAGGTATAAAGAGGCCCGGAAATGCCATCATGGTGGTCTTAGGAGGTCCCAGGCATGGGTCCACTACTGATGTAATGCTGTTGAGGGGTCCCACCCCAGGTACAATAGGGTTGTGGGGGGGCCCACTTCTGATGTAAGGATAATCTCAGAGGGATAGAAGCAAGAGGCCAGAGTACCATCTTGGTGGCCCAGCTATAATGGGGTACTGCATTAAGAGGAGTCCCACGTGCTTTAATGGTGGTCACGGGAACAAGGAGACAGGGGCCCAGATGAGTCATAAGAGGGCTCACAGGAGGAGGGCCATTGCGGCATCCCCGAAATGAACCCCCTTTCCTACCCCATCCTCAGGGGTCTACTCCTTCGGCCTCTTCACCACGACCATCTTCGCCAACGCGGGGCAGGTGGTGACCGGCAACCCTACACCGCACTTCCTGTCCGTGTGCCGCCCCAATTACACGGCTCTGGGCTGCCTGCCGCCCTCACCGGACCGGCCAGGGCCTGACCGCTTTGTCACCGACCAGGGTGCCTGTGCTGGCAGCCCCAGCCTGGTAGCCGCTGCGCGTCGCGCCTTCCCCTGCAAGGACGCCGCCCTTTGCGCCTATGCGGTTACCTACACAGCGGTGAGCCCCAAAATGGGAGCGCTGCAGTGGGGAGTTGGGGAACAGGCAGGCGGCCACTTGGGCTGGAACCTCCGATTCCTCCTGAGTGAGGCCACGCCCCGGTGCTGTTACTCCGCCCATAAAGCGGAGTCTGCCCAGAGGGAGCGCTGACTCCTCCCCTTAGACCCTGGTCATGCTCCCCCCTTCCCTCCAGGCTGAGTCTACTGCTGTTCTAGACTGCTCTTTTGGTATCTGGTCCTGCCTCCAGACCCAGTAATGCCACTCCCAGTGGAGGCTGTTGGCTCCGCCCTGTGGGATCAGGACCCTGTGTCTGGAGACTAGCCAAGTCCCCAGGATGCTACAGGTCCTGGATATTGGCTGGGAGAATGGGCGGGTCCGCTTTCCTGGAGCTCTCAAGCCTCCCGGCTCTCTGTCCTGGACTTTATTGTTTCGGTCACGCCCGTGGCTTGTCTCTGCTAGGACTTCCTGACTTAGGCTTGCTTTTCCCTGGTCACACCCCATGTTGCTTGGACTCCTTTTTCTGGAGTTTGGGGGTCAGTTTCTATTCCAGTCAGTGGAGTCCTCAAGTTTGGGGATTCCACTTCCTGGAGCTCCTGGGCCTGCCCCTTGGGCCCTGACTTCTCCTCCGGTTCTGCAGCCACACCCTAACCCAGCAAAGGCCTTTCCCCAACTGTGACTGGTTCCTGGGAGGCACTGTCCCAGAGAGCTCCACTGCTCTTTGGTGATCTGGCCACATCCCAGCCCAGTAAGAGCCCACTGGGAGTCCATGACTCCCTCCCCTTAACGCCTGTCCTCTAGCTCCGTTCCCTGGAGCCTCTGACCACATCCTCCAGCTGCAATACTGATCTTGGGGATTCGGGCCATGCCCCCTAGCCCCAAATGCGGTGGACACTTAGGTTCCAGAACTGCACTGCCTGTGTACCCTGACTGGTCTCCGGCTCCCACAGATGTATGTGACACTGGTGTTCCGGGTGAAGGGCTCCCGGCTTGTCAAACCCTCGCTCTGCCTGGCGTTACTATGCCCTGCCTTCCTGGTGGGTGTGGTCCGCGTGGCAGAGTACCGTAACCACTGGTCGGACGTGCTGGCCGGCTTCCTGACTGGGGCAGCCATTGCCACCTTTCTGGTGAGCCCCCTTTACGCCCATTCTGGTATGGTAGACCCTCCATGAGGTCTCCCTGGCCCCAGAGGGAGGGCTGCATGATTGCGAAGGGTGTGGACTTTGTGCTCTTGGACAAGATCTTTAACATTACCTTGTCTGAATATTCGTCCGTAAAATGTGATACCAGGACCTGGATCAGGGTGATGATGCAAGTGAGGTACTTGCTTTGAGTGCAGCATGTAAAGGGGTACCAAAACACTCCCTAATTCAGATAAGTAATGTTTTAATAAAACTTTTAGAAAATCAAGTTAATGCAAAAATATCAAAAATTTAAATAAAGGCAGGATCAGATCCTGCCCTGGCACAACTCGGCCTTCCTTGCCTCCTCCTAGTTCCAGCCAAGTGGAATAAATAATAATAGTAGCTACTTAGTTAAGTGAAGAGAACATAGTAAGTACCATAAAAATGTTAGTTGTCTTTGAAAACCTGAGTCATTTATGCCACTCTTGTCTTATGAGCCTCAACTTGCCTCTCTCCCCTGTCCCAGGTCACCTGCGTAGTGCACAACTTCCAGAGCCGGCCACCCTCCAGCCGACGGCTCTCCCCCTGGGAGGGCCTGAGCCAAGCCCCTACTGTGGACAGCCCCCTCGAAAAGTTAAGTGTAGCCCAGGTAAGGGGGGCCGGGGACTGTTCCCGGCTGGAGAGGGTGGTGGGTGGAGGGGGACCAAGGAGACAGGGAGTCAGGCAAGAAGTGGGGGTGTGTCTCAGGACATTGGGGGATGACTCATCTCAGTGGAGATAAAACCTGGGGGACAGTTCCACAGAATAGAAGGGTGTGCCCTGTTTCTTCCCGCCAAGGGGACATGGATAATCCTGAGAATCTGGTTGTCTTTTCCATTGGGCTCTCTGCCCAGTGAGCCCCTTATGCTGTGGCCAGTGGGTCCCAGGGGACTGCTAGCCCCATCCTTCTGCCTCTTTGTCTCAGGAACCCGAGGCCTGCAGGCCGCATTCGACACCGGCACGGCTCACCCCATCCAGTGAGTGTGGAGGGAATGGAGGTGGGGTAAATGGGGGGACTTCCGGGGGGGTGGTTACTGCCTGAGGTCTTACCTCCTTCCAAGCTTTCTAATTCCCTGATCTCTGATCCTCAGAGCCGCAGAACTGCGCCCGCCGTGGCCACCTGATCCCAAGCTGCGTGTCCTCCAGGGCTCCAGCCATGTGTTCATCACCCCGTGTGCCCCGCCCTCGGTTGAGATCTGAGCCAACGCCCCTGCCACTGCCCCTGCCCCTGCCAGCACCAACCACCAGCCAGGGCCCCTCACCCTCCTCCCCTGGGCCTGGGGGGCCAGGCGGGGGTGGCGGACGTGGTCGGAAACTGCTGCTGCCCACACCCCTGCTGCGGGACCTGTACACCCTGAGTGGACTCTATCCCTCCCCATTCCACCGGGACAACTTCAGTCCTTACCTGTTTGCTAGCCGTGACCACCTGCTGTGAAGCCCACCCATCCACCCAGGATCTGCCCAGTTCTCATTTATCCCCTGCCACACATGTGTGTGTGTGCACCATATGAGTGCCAAAGCCCCCTGTCTCCAAACCAACCAGGCCAGCTATCAGAGCATGGCTGGAAGGACATTTGGGGGACTCCCTGCCTCTCTTGCCTTCTGGGACATCCAAGTAGGCATAAGTGGGAGGTGGGCCCTTGCCACCTATAATTGCTCTTGTAAGGGCCAAATCCTGACCCCATTGGCCATTGCCTAGCCAACGGGAGCCTCCAGTTCTTTAAATTCTAACCAACAGGAGTTTACTCCAGCCAATGGGAGCCTCCTCCTCACTTCTTAATATCCTCAGGCAAGAGGGCAACTCCAGCCAGTTTTCAGCAAATGAACAACCAATAGGAGTCCTTAGTTTTCGGAAGTTCTAGGGTGGGTATGATTCCAGTCAATGGGGGACCGCCCATGTCTAAGTATGTACAAAATTGAGGAGGGAGATTCTTTGTAACCGGGTCCTCTCTCCTCAGGATCAGAATTTAGCCAGAGGGTGGGGGGCAGGCTCCCCCATGGCAGGATCCTTGGGGCACCCCTTCCCTTCTCAGTCCCTTCACCATGTGCACCCTCTCACCCAGTCCCTCTTAACTCCCTACTGATGCAGGGTGTGTCCAGTTCAGAGGTTTTGTTCAGGGTGCTGTCTCCCTTTGCCTGTTCCCAGGTCACCCCAAACCCTTCTGCTACTTATTAGGGCTGTGGTAAAGGACTTTTTTTTCCTTGAAACACACCCCTGTTCTTCACTGCCCCCATGCCTCAGCCTCATGTAGATGTGCCATCGTGGGGTCATGGGTGGAGCAGAGAGGGCTTTCCCATCCCCGAGGGCAGCCAAAGGCAATGGGCAGAGGAGACACCAACTCCCTTTCCTGCCCCTCCTCGTCACCTTTAATAAAGACCTGTTTGTAACAGAAGTTTGGCCATATGCCTTCCTTCCCTGGGTGTTAGAGTGTGGAGGACTTTAATTGTGGGTCTAGGGGTGGGTGTATTGTTATAGTGTATCTGAGGGCCATTGTGGAAAGGCAGTGTGGGGCTGTGGGCCAGCAACTTGGGTTTAAAGCTTGGCCCAGTAATTTCTTGGCTTCAGGGATGCTAATTAACCTCTCTGTACCCATCTTTCTTCATGTGAAATGCAGACCCATGGCGAGGGGCCTCACATGACTGTCTTCCCCAGGCAGCTGGCCTGTTTCTGACCATGGCCAAGGTGCATAGGGGTCAGTGAATAGGGTGAGGGGACTTTGAGGGTCCTGATAATGAAGGGGGATACAGAGGGCAGTAGGAGCCCCAAAGTCAAACCCCTGGATGCATGGATGAAAGCAGGGGTTCTAGCATGAGGTTGTGCTAAGGACTCAGCAGAGACCGGGGAGAGTAGGAGGGGCAAGGAGTCACAGACACATCTCCCACCATGGCTTTGAGGGGCTTCCAGTCATTCAGGGTGTGGAGTCATCCAGGGACCAGGGAAAGGGAGGCTGCTTTTCTTCTCTCATTCATTCATTCAACAAACACTGAGGAATACCTACCATGTGCCAGGTGCTGTGTAGTTAGACACAGGGGCTTGTAGCAGTTAACAGAACAGACACAAATTCATGCCTTCATGGAGTTCACGTTCTAATATGTAAGACAAACAAGCAAGATACATAAGCTATATACAGAACCGCAATTCCAAATTTCAAAAGCATCTGAAAACCTAAATTTTTTTTCATGACTCATCTGTGGCAATAACCTGACCTGAACTGACATGAGGTTATTGTACCTTTTATTTATTTAACTTGATGTGAATATTCTTATGTTTCATTGAAAATAAAGTGTTTGGTTTTGAGATACCCCAGACCCCCACCAGGAGTATTGTGCAACAGATAGTATTTACCATAATAATTTTCAAAAATCTAAAATATTCTGATTTCCAAACCTTAGGACAGATTTAGATCTGGGATTAGAATCTCTGACATGTTAGATATCGATAAGCGATAAGGAGAAAACTCAAGCTAAAGAAGACACTGGCACAACTGTGGGATGGAGACAGTTTGCAATTTAAAGTGGGTGGTCAGGAAAGTTGTTTCTGAGGAGAGGATACTGGAGATGTGGTGCGGAGGAAAGCGGGGAAGACGCTACTAAAATACCAGGGGTGGCAGGAGGAGCATTCCAGGCGGCAGGAAGAGGAAGCACGAAAGCCCTGCGGCGGGAGTGTGCCCGCTTTGTTCAGGGAACAGCTTGGAGACCTGTGTGGCTGGAGCGGTGAGGGGGAGATGATGGGCCTGATTGTGGACCACATGGAATGAGATGGGAGTACAAAAGGGCTGAAAGCGGAGAAGGGCCAGATTTACGGAGCCCCCTGCTTCACTGACCAGAGCTCCTTTTTCCAGAACTCCCATCCCTGAGACCCGTGCTCCCGCCTGTCACACAGCTGCCTCCGTGCGGGCGAGGAAGGAAGCAAAAATTCAGCACGGTGGACAGCACCTCGGCCAACGCAGTTGGTGCTGTCCACGGTTCTGATATTAAGAAAGAGTAAAACGGGGACTGTGGGACATAAAGAAGTGTCGAGGCCCGCCAGAGATGGTGGAGGCAACAGCCCGAGCCTTGCCCACATCCCCATCACAGGATGGATAATTGTAGGTAGACAGCCCAGACCAAGATGTACTGGACTTATTCAAAAGCTTTCTCGATGTGCCCTGTGGGTCTCGCAACACCTCAAACTCAGAGCAACCAAAACGAAGCTCTGGTTCAGAATGCAAATCAGACCACGGTCCTCCTTTCCTCAAATCTTGTGGATCCCCATGACACTCTATGTAAAATCCAAAGTTCTCCTGATGCCGTAGGGCCTTTGCAGGTGCAGGTGCCTCCACCTGGAGTGTTCTTCCTCCACATACCCTCATGGTTCACTCCATTACCTCCTTCAAGCCTTTTCTCAACTGTCAGCTTCTCATTGAGGTCTGCCCCTACCACGCTATTTACAGTTTCAAAAAAAGCCAGACAATTGATCCTCCCAACTCTCCTTCCCTGTGCAAAATTTTTTTTGGCATGCACTTAACATCTGTTTGTAGACTATTTAAATTCCTCATTATGTTTAGCGGTCACTATACTCTCCCTTGCAAGAGATGTCAGCTTGGACAGAGACTTTGTCATATGTTCACTGCTCAGTCCTCAATGCCCAAAACAGGGCCAGACACACAGTAGGTGCTCAATAAATATTTGTTAAATAAATTAACTTGAATATGTTGATAAGTGAGGGAGAAGCACAGACTACTCCTGAGCCATCCACTTCTCCATCCTTTCACCCATCAGGCCTCTCTCCACCAGGGAGTGTCTCTATCTGAAGTGTCCTTCCATCAGAACATGAAGACAGGATTGTGGGAAGTGAGAGGAAGAAGTACTGTATGCATGAGAGATATGCCAGACATCTGCATCTCTGCCAGTGTACTCACTCAGCATACATTTATGAGCACATACTGAGTGGCAGGTGCTCTTTTAGGAGCTGGGAAGCAAAAGAAAGGTCCTGCCCTGGTGGAACTGACACTCTGGTGTGGAGAGAGGCAATAACATAAATAACATTGGAAATTATAAGTTCTTTGAAGATAAACAAAGACAGAAAAGCAGTTCAAGAGTGAAGTGTTTTCAATCTCACACAGGTAGTCAGGGAAAGCCTGAGTAAGGGACCTGAATGGAGGGGTGGGGGAAGAGCCACAGGGCTCTCTGGAAGCTGGGTTCTCTAGTCAGGGGAGTAGTAAACGCAAAAGACCTGAGGTGGGGCTGTGTTCAGCATGCTTCCATGTATGTAACTGTGTGATACGGTTGTCACTAGCGGGTGCTTGTGCATTTGGAGGAGAATCATGGGTTGTGTATCTGTTGGAGGGGGCTGAGGTGGTGCTTTTGACAAGGCAGTGTAACCCTGTGCCTCATCTCTGTGTGTATATGGAAGAGCTGCAGGCACATCAGCTAAAAGAAAATGTGTGTGTGTGTGTGCGTGTGTGTGTAAAAAGAGCTGCAGGAATATCAGCTGAAAGGAAGAGTGTCTGTGTGTGGTGGCAACATATGGCTGTATTAATGTATTCTGGTGTGTGTTCAAGGGAAGGGTGTGGGGTGTGAAGGTAGGAGAGTGTGTATAGGATGCATCGTGTCAGGGTAGGATAAGGCTATGAGCATGTGGGTGATGGGAATTCTGGAAATGGAATACATGCAGAGGTGCCATGGTGAGTGTGTGTGGGGGGTGTGTGTGGGAGTAATCGGCTGTGTGAGTGGGTGTGTTGGGGGATGTTATGGAGCTGTGTTCTGGTCTCAGAGGGAGAGAGAAAGCCCAGGAAATCTCAGTTCTGCCCTGCCCCTGGGTCTCCTGGCAACAGCACTAGTTTGAAGTTACCAGGAGACAGAGTTGCCAGGGCAACAGGACCATGAATGGCAGCTCTGTGGCAAAGTCAGGGGGAGGAGCCTCAGCCTTCGATCACTTGATCACACATCTTGTTCCTCCTTCTTTCCCAGTTTCTCATCAATCCTATCTTCCTTTCTTCATTCATTTATTTAACGAGCATACAGGGTGGAGGAAAAGTAGGCTTACTGTTGTGTGTATAGAAAATACAATAATTAATAAATGATAATACGAGAACAAACTGTGTTTCACATACTCATAACTGTAAACCTACTATTTCTCCATCCTGTATATTGAGAATCTACAATGAGCTAGGCACTGTTCTGGGTGCTGGAGCTATGGAATGAACAAAGCAAAAATGGTCCCAGTCTCCATGCCTATTTGTTTCTCCTGAACCCTTCTTTGTTCTGTGGTGCTGTCTCCCCCCTCCCCACCCTTACCCCTAGGAGGACCTGAGGAGCCTCCATGACAATGAGGAGGCCCGTTGAAACTCCTCACAGGTCCTTGGAAACAGCTTCTGATGCTTTGCACACGGATATCCTGCAGCCCCTGACACTTGTGCGGGTGCTCAGACCCAGAGAGAGACAAGTACACAGCTCCCCCACCTCTCTGCTTCTCCGTTGTCATGGGGTGACATCAGCAGAAACACACAAGAGGGGAGAACTCCCAAAACCTGGGATTTATTTATAAAAAATTGTGTATTTATTCTTACATGTTTAAACTTCAATCGCCTTTACTCTCCATTTGATGCAATACACTTATTGAGACATTATTTCCCCACTGCTCAGAACGGTTTTTGAACTCCTCGATTTTAGTGCTGCCTCTATTTTTTTCCACCTCTTACACATGGGCAAAACATTTCCCTTTGAGGACTTTTTTTTTCTTAAGATTTTATTTATTTATTTTCAGAGAGAGGAGAAGGGAGGGAGAAAGAGCAATGTATGGTTGCCTCTCACATGGTCCTCATTGGGGACCTGGCCTGCAACCTAGGCATGTGCCCCAACTGGGGATCGAACCGGACCCTTTGGTTCCCAGCCCGCGCTCAATCCACTAAGCTACACCAGCTGGGCCCTTTGAGGACTTTTTTCACCATGGAAAACAAACAAAAAAAGTCATTCCTGGGAGATCAGGTGAATAGGGAGGGTGGGGCACATGGGGGCTCCACCATTCTTTTGGTCAAAACCTGATGAACACTCAGTGTGGTGTGGCAGGAGCGCTTGTAAGTTACCATCATGAAATGGGCAAGCGCATTGAAAGTCTTAAAAAAAAAAAAAAAAAAAAAATTCAGCCCTGGCTGGTGTAGCTCAGTGGATTGAGCACCAACTGGGAACCAAAGGGTCCCGGTTGGATTCCCAGTCAGGGCACATGCCTGGGTTGCAGGCCAGGTCCCCAGTGAGGGTCATGTGAGAGGCAACCATACATTGCTGTTTCTCCTTCTCTTTCTCCCTCCGTTCTCCTCTCTCTAAAAAAAAAAAAAAAAAAAAAAAAGTTCACTGAAGCCAAACGCAGCCACTCACAACGCCAGCGGGTACACTGATACAGATGGGTTCCTAGAACACTCATCTAGCCAGGGAAGCCTGTACTACACAGGGACCACCTTCCAGAAGATAATTCTGTTTTTTGGGGGGGTTCTTCCTCTGCAATAACATGAGTTTCATTTTACAGGTGAGCAAACTGAAGCTAGGAGACTTCAAGCGTGTCACTGATTCAGGAGGGCCTGCTTCCTCCAACTCTCAACGAATCATCTAACTGATTCGTTGATCAGCTCACAGTATTTTTGCTGCTTCCCTCAGCAGACAAAATCAAGGGAAGGGCCTTTTCCCTCCCTAATGGTCGCATTCCCCTCCTAGCTTCAGACTAGATCAATCCCTCTTCACCAGTGCAGTAGCCAGCAAAACCTTATCTAACTTTGATGAACAGATCCATAGACCAATGGAGAAGCTAAGTGCACAGTAACCAAAAGAGGCCTAGTCTTGGGCGGGATTAAGGGCAGGAACGAGCCTCCGATTGGACAGAGGTACGTTGTGGATGGCGGAGACGCTGAGGCGGGTGCTAAGCCCGGGTAGGGCGGCCGAATCCCGGGAGGATAATTCAGGTGAGGCCGGACCACCTTTGCTGCTGCTCGGCGGTCCAGGGTCTGGGAAGACAGCTCTGCTATTCGCGGCGGCCCTGGAGGCCGCAGGGGAGGGCCGAGGCCCCGTCCTCTTTCTGACCCGTAGGCCTCTGCAAAGCCTGCCCGGAAGGACTGCTGCAGCGCTGGACCCCCTGCGGCTACAGGTATCGGAGAGCTGGGACCCAAGTCCGACGTGCCCGTGGAGGGGCGGGTCGAGGATTGAGTGACAAGTAGAAAGACCAATAGCGGGGCGAAGGAAGAGCGACCCGGAACAGCCACTCTAGGGCGGAGTCAAGAATGAGCGGGGGTACGGGACGTGTGGGGGTTTGATAAAATTGAGAGAATATCCGATGAAGGGGCGGAGTTAACCAAGGGCGGCGCCCAAAGGGTGGGGCGTTGGTAGGAACGAGACTAACTGCGGTGGTTTTCTGTATAAATACCGCGCGCTTACCGTTGACGCCACTGGAGCTCCCTATGGTTGTTTTCCGGACGCGAATTGGTTCTAGAGAGACCGGAGTCAGTGATGGCGTCAGACTGGAAAGGCTAAGGGTGGGTTTTGGGTGGAAAGACTGCCCTAGAAATTTGGCAAAAAGACATACCTTGCTCTGAGGGCGTACTATCTCTTTTCACTCTAATCTTGCCCCTATCGCTTAAAAACCAAAACAACAAAAAAGACAGGCCTTGTTCTGAACTAATACCGGGCAGATAGATAGAAAAATGGGGGGAGGGGGGCTGCGGGGGCGAGGGCGAATACAATATATTGGACCACTCTGAGCTGCTTCACTCTGGAGCCAGCTGTCTGGGGAGAGCCTCCTACAGGAAAGTACGCAAGAAAGCAGGGCTGTTAAAGCTGGGAAGCCTGGCTTCCTGTGCTGAACCTGTCCCTTTGCTTTTCCCCCCCTCCCTCTAGAAGATCCGTTTCCAGTACCCACCGTCAATCCACGAGCTCCTTCAGCTCCTGTGCTCTGCCCACGAGGCCCGCGGGCCAGCTCCCTTCCTTCTGCTGCTTGATGGCTTGGAGGAATACCTAGCTGAAGACCCAGAGCCTCAGGAAGCTGCCTACCTGGCTGCCCTGCTTCTAGACACTGCTGCCCACTTCAGCCACCAGGCTGGGCCTGGCGGAGGCTGTGGGCTCATTGTCGCCCTCCAGACCCAGGAGGAGGGAAACAGTGGGGATGCCCTGCAGCTGTCCATTCTCCAGAGGTATTTCCCTGCTCAGTGCTGGCTGCAGCCAATTGCCTCAGGCTCAGGAGAGCGATGCTTCAGAGCCTGCCTGGAGCCATGTGGGCTGCTCCCCAGGGCAGAGTGGTGTGTGGCCTTCCAACCAGATGGAAAAATGACAATCACCCCATGGCCTACCCAGGCTGGTGACCCCAGCTCAGACAAGGGTTCAAGCTCTGGAGGCCAGCCATGAGCTTTGGTGTGTGACTACCTCTCTATGCCAGTTTTCCGTGGCTGGAACACGTACCTCAAGGACATGTACAGATTTTAAAACCTAAAGAATGTAAAGTGCTTTTTCTCTTTTTAAAATAGCATTATGATATACATACCGTACCCTATCAGCATATTGTCTAGTTTTGCTGTTTTGAACTTTATAGAGTTTTATGAGAAACATTCTTTGAGACTCCTTTCTTCTCCCCCTCAACATTGTTACTAAGAATTGACCACGTTTTTTTCTTAGCATAAAATTTTTATATTTAGAATTAGCCAGCTGGACTCAGTTTAGATGATCCCAATTTTGTTGGCAACGTCCAAAGCATCATTGTGTGGAGCCAAACATATGCCTTCTCAGGAGTGACAAGCTGTTGACCTTGGCTACGTCAATGTCATAGAGCTTCTTCACAGCCTGTTTGATCGGGTGCTTGTTGGCCTTGACATCCACGGTGAACACAAGTGTACTGTTGTCTTCTGTCTTCTTCATGGCTGACTCTGTAGTCAGGGGGAACGTGACCGCGGCACAGCATAGTGGTCAAGCTTGTTACTCCTGGGGGCGCTCTTCCTAGGATATTGGGGCTGCCTTCTGGGCCGCAGTGTTTTAGCCTCTGGAAAGTGGGTGACATGTGGATCTTTTTTGGTGGCTGTGGATGCTCTTTAGCACTGCTTTCTTTGCCTTTAAAGCCTTTGCCTTGGTTTCAGCTTTGGGAGGGGCAGGGGTCCTCCTTCACTTTGGACGCCACCTTCGTGACAAGCTCAGCCACATTTTTTAGTTCATTTCTTTTTCCCTACTGCATATAATTCCATGGGTGACCAAACCTCATTTTTTTATAAATAATTTTTTTAAACTTCTTTTTAAAGAATTTATTTATTTATTATTTTCAGAGAGAGAGGAAGGGAGGCAGAAATAGAGGGAGAGAAACAGCAATGTATGGTTGCCTCTCACATGGCCCTCACTGGGGACCTGGCCTGCAACCCAGGCATGTGCCCTGACAGGGAATTGAACCGGGACCCTTTGGTTCCCAGCCCGCGCTCAATCCACTGAGCTACACCAGCCAGGGCCCAAACCTCATTTTATTCACCATATTGAGTCACTGCTATGAACGTTCTTGCATACATGTCCTGGTGTGTGTGTGGGGGGGAGGTGTTCTAGAAATGGAATTGCGGCAGTGGAAGGTATGCCTCTGTTCAGCTTTTGTAAGTTTTGTCAGACTTTTAAAAAGTGGTTAAACTTGAACTCTCATTGAGCCACTTGATAACATTTGGTGTCTTCAGAATGCTTTCTTAGAATGTGGCCTGATACAGAATAAAGCCCTATGAATTAATGTTGTTACTGTTATTATTTTTATTAGTGGCAGAGACAAGCTGGAGACCCATTGAACAGCTTTCCTCTCCCCGAGTGCATAGCTAAACTACATTTCTCAGCCCTCCATGATTCTAGGTGGGGTAGTGACCACTTCTGGCCGGTGGAATTTATGAAGAGATGGAGCCCACTTCTAGGCTAGATCCCTAAAATAACCCACACAATCTTCTTTCTCCCTTTACTTGCTGGCTGGCAAGATGCAGAGGATCCATCTAGAGACCCCAGGGTGGCCTTGGAGGATGATGAAGCTACAGACCAGAAGATCTGGGCTTCTGACTCATCCCAGGGATGGCTGCCCACCTGTCTGAATTGAGATATGAGAGAGAAACTACTAATTGTGTTAAGCCACTCAGATTTAGAACTAGTTTGTTATGGCAGCTAGCATAACTTATAGTGGTTAATTCATTTTATTATGATTATTATTCAGATTTCCAGGTCCGGAATTTCAGACTGAGCTCACAGCCTTTTATACTGCGCCCCCATGGCCTGAGGCATATAGGAGCAGCAATACATACACAAAAAAATAAAAATTAAAAAAAAAAAAAATACTGCAAGGTCGTGACTTCCTAAAATGGATGGATTAGGCACACAGACAAGGTCAGAAATGCCCCTAGTCCTGAGAGAGGCCTCGCTGACCCTGCCAGATAAATCTGGGGCCTCGACTAGCACTTGAGGTCATGCTGGGTCCCCAAGCATCTGAGTACTAGAGTCCTAGGAGCAGGCCACGTAGCTGTGGGGTGAAGGCTCAGGGGCCTGGATGAGGCTGTTCTCATAAGGGTTGGAGTAGGGGCCATTGGATGAGTCCCCCTTGGCCCCCTGGGAGCCCCCTGAGCTGTAGTCAGTTGAGATACCAGAGTCTGACACCACAAGGTACAGGTACTTTAGGTGGGGTGGGGTTGGGGGCAGCTCAGGGGGCGGTGCCCTTGGGCACAAGAGCTGGGAGCTGGGGTCCAGGATGGTGTACTCAAAGCTGGCAGCTGAGGCCCCCTCTGGCTTCAGGGCCAAAATAGATGAGCAGGAGGAAGCTTCCGAGCCTTCATCCATGTCTACTATGTCCAAACCACCACCAGGCTGTGGGGGGTCCTCACTCGATGGGCTCCGGGGCAGCAACCACTTGTCCAGCACCAGGTAGGTGTCCTGCGCATGCTCACTGCCCACTGGGTCCAGCAGGGGCCCCTCATCATCTGCCCCTGGTTCCACTGCTTGTGTCACCCCCCAGCGGCGCTCAGAGAGGACTTCCAGGGGTGTGGGTGGGTCCTCTGTGAAGGGGGTGCAGGGGCTCCACCACAGACAGCCATCATTCTGATAGAGCCACAACTGGGAAAACAGTACCAGCCAGTTCAGAGACCTGGGGTTTGGCTGCAGGAGCAGGGAAGCCATAGTCCCTGAGGAGACAACCAGGACACCTACCTGGAAGTTACCCTTGTGAGTGGTAAAGAGGCCCTCAAACTCACTCTCGGGGCTTGGGATGCCAGGCCAGATCTTCTGCTTCAGAGCCCTGGTGAAACCAAAAGAAACAAGTATATAGGCATGTGTCATCAAACACACCTATGTCCCCTCTGTGTCCAGTCACAGGGGCACAGATACTCCTAGCTCCTGGTGATTGTAATGAAGGCAGAGGAGTGTATAGGGGATGGGGAGAAAGGGCTTTGGCTGAATCTGTAGGGCCCTGCAGGAGGGTAACTGAAACAGAGTTTTGAAGGATGTATAGTTCAGTATACAAAGTCTCATGCCCCTTTAACCTGTCCCAGGCTTGACTGGAGGTCCCTTATATCACTCTCTCATTCCTTCCCATGGTTCCCCAATGCATTCAGAATAAAGTCCAACCTCCTCCCCAGAGCCCTGCAGACGACCCTGCTTATTTTCACCCATATTATTCCATTCACTCATCATCCACTATTCCTTCCTCACACACTCTGCTCTAGCCATTGAGCTCTTCCTGCAGCTGATTCAATGTTCCAAACTCATTACCACCTCAGGGCCTTTGCACTTGTTTTTTCTCCCTGCTTTTCAAATGGCTGGCTCCTTCCAACCTTCAGATTTCCACTTTGATGTTCACCTCCCAGTGGTCTTCCCTAACCATGCTATCATTTCCCCACATCCCATTTGTTTCTGTGATGTCACTCATCACAATTTATAATCAAATATGTTGGTTCCCTTGTTTGTTAACTGACTCAACCATGAGATCCTCAAGGTCAGGGACATGCCTGGCTTGTTTTTCACTTTCTCCCAGTGCATAACACATTGTTGACACTCAATATGTATTTTCCAACCAAATAAATGAACAGGGCCTTGAAAGACAACTAAGAGAGTGCTAAGTGAACAAGGCAGGAAGAGCATTCCAGGCAGAAGGAACAGCATGTGCCAAGGTTTGGGGTTGTAAAACCACCTACTATGTGCTTAGAATTACAAAAAACTCAGGGTGGCTGGCCATATCATAAAGCATCTGAGGAGCTTAATAACAGGGACGGGAAGACACTCAGGGGCTTAAATCTTTCCATTAAGCCCATGTCATTGACTTTACAAAAGCTGATGAAATTGGGAAAAGAAGCTTGCAAAGGAATCTAAAAAAAGGGCAGCTACTGAAGCAGAAGGAAAACCGGATGACCGTCCCCAAGAGCAGAATATTTTAATTAAGAGCTTGGGTCTGGTCTGCCTTGCATCCCGGCCCTGCCACTAACTTCTGTGTGACCTTGGGCCTCTCTCTGAACCTAGGTTTCCACGGGGAAAGGGGGAACGCTGGTGGGGAGGGGTCTGGACTAGGTGCCAGAATGGGGTGCTCACCGGCGGTGGGAGAGGAGAGCCAGAACGGCCAGCAGCAGCAGGATGAGCACGAGGATGAGGGAGAGCGTCAGGATAAGTGGGTCCAGGTCTGGAGAGCCGGGAATAGGTCAAGGCAGTGGGCTTGCCCCACAGTCAGCCCCAGTCCCTCCTACACCCCTACTTGGGGCCTCACCACTAGCTGTCCGCAGGGACGCAGGCTCCGACCAAGAGCTCCAGAAGCCATCGAAGCTCGGCTCCGCCATACGAGCGCGTACTTTGAAGGTGTAACGCGTTCCGCGCCGCAGATTGCTCAGCACACACTCAGTGCGACCATCCAGGATCTCCACCTGGGATCCGGGCGGGGTTGAAAGGCGTGGACAATACAGGCGGGCAAACAGACTCAGTATGTAGGGCAAGCCAATCAGAGACAGGAAGGACGGCAGCCAAGGGGCAATGAAATTAAGAGGCCGGGAAGGCTCGGGGCCAATCAGGACGGGGCTCCGAGTAGACCGGTGCCAGAGCACTCAGGGAGCTGGGCCCTGAAGGCAGTCAGAGTTTGGGACTAGGATTTTGGTGGGCTGGAAAGGCAGTGAGAAAGGGGTCTTGTTAGTGGGCGTGGAGCTGTTTTAGGCGCCTGGGCAATAGGATATCAGGCGTCAGGGGCAGGACCTGGAGGGGCAGGGCCGTGATGACCATCTAGGCGGGACTTAGAAGGGCTGCACCTTTGGGGCAGCTTTCGGGCTGAAACGTAGGGTTGAGCCTCACCCTCTGCTTGCTCCCTGAGGCGCTGCCTGCGGAGATGTTCACCTCGTAGCGGATGAGGCTCGCCATGGGGGCCCCAGGAGGTGGGAGCCACCGAAGTACCACTTGGCCGCCCTCGTCTGCCCGCCGCGCTTCTAGCCCCGCGGGTGGGTCCAGGAGCACTACCAAGAAGGGTAGCTCAGGCGGGCGGAGACGGAGACCCCCTCCCAACCACTCCCCCATTCCTGGCAAACTTACCCACTTCGTTGATCTGGATGACACGGTGATAGCGTGGAGCACCCGATGAGGCTGCTATGACGCGCAGTTCTAAGGGTACAAAGCTCGATGTGTCGGCCGTAGGCAGCGAGCACCAGAAGCGCACCACTCCGCGAGCCGCGGGCGCCTGGTGCAGGCGGCACGGCTTCCATAGCTCACCTCTGTGTCGAAGGGACAGGGTAGGGAAGGGAGCAAGTTGGGAGGTATTGACCAGACTATGAGTTCATTTTGGCCACTACCACGAGGGGGCGACCCAGCCCCACCTACGCGACTCAGACCTGATTTACAGGTAGTCCCAGCCCTGCTGTTTGGGGTCGCGCTCCAGCGGTGATCACTGGAGTGTTCCAACTCAGGCCACTAGGGGATGTGTCAGCCCTAACTCTGAGGGCTTCCCACCAGCAGGGGAGGTGCCAACAGGCCCCGGCCCCGCCCGCTCCCTCCACCCGAGGGGGCGCTCCTCCTGCTTGGTCGGACTCACTCGAGCTGGTAGGAGAAGCTGTAGTTGTCGGGGCTGACTCCAGGGCTTGCCGCTTCCTCCCAGAAACACACCAAGTCCTCCAACCGCTCGGTGAAACACAGAAGCTCTTCGGGACCGTGAGCCGCCAGCAGGGCCGCTGAGGGGTGGGGGACAAGGGGAAGGGGTCAGGGGAGCCGAGCCCTGTTTTCGGACCACAGCGCCCTCCCCCTCTTTCCCGCCGCCTGTGCGGACTGATAAGACAAAAGCCCCACCCAGCTCTGTACCCCAGCGGGGCCCCGGAGGGGACACAGAGGTGGTGCCTCCCCAACTCCCAAGCACAGGTTACTTGCCTTACTGTCGCCCCCACACCTACCCGCCTACCCCGCAAGCTGCTGAACTGAGCGCAGCCTTCAAGGACCCCGTTTCCCGCTGCCCGGCCCGCCCCAGCCCAGGAGTAGGGAGCCAGTGGGTGTGTGTGGAGGAGACGGGGCTCCCTATCGGCCCCAGCAGGCTCCCGGTCGCCCGATAGCGCCAACCGTGCCCCCCGCCCCCCTCCCTCAACCTAGCGGCACGAGGGATCTTGTGCCCACACGCAAACCGTGTTTACAGTCTCCTGCCGCCCGGCCCCTCTGGCTTGGACCCGGGCTTTTTCCTCCCTCCCTTCTGGAGGGTCCGCTAGGTCCTCTCCCCTCAGGGACTCTAGACCGCGGAGTCCAGACCCAGTGCCACCCCGACCCCATTAGGGTGTAGCATGTCCCAGGCTCCCTGAAAAGATGAAACAGGAAAGTTACGTTTCTTTACAGGGTTCTCCCCAGAACCCAGTCTGGAGACTTAGACCCGACATGCCCCACCAGAACCCGCGCTAGGTGTTCAGACACCTGCTTGGTTCCTAGGACCTAGGCTGGAAGTTCAGGCCCCAGCCTTACCCTCTAGGACCCAGTGTAGGGGTCCACACAGCTCCATCCTTCCTTACCTTTGCTTTCAAAGTTGGGGCCCGGGGGACTGGGAGGGGGAGCCAAGGCGGCCCCAGTGAGCAGGAGACAGAGGGAACCGACTCCAGGCCACAGGGGCGCCCCGAGGTGATCCATGGTGCAGCCCCCGCCGCGGGGGGCCCAGAGCTCCTGCCCCACGCTTCTTTCACCTCTGGCACAGTCCACAGCTGGGTCAGCAGCTGCCTCCGCCGGACACAGCTGACCAGGCCCTTCCCGGCCAGGCGCCTCCAAGTGGCAGCTCCCCCGAGGGGGCGGGACCAGCAGGCGGCCTGAGCTGAGATAAGCAGGAGGCGGCAGCCCTGCCGGGCCCCGTGGGAGGGGGCAGAGGTCCTTCCAGGCCCCGCCGCTGATCGTGGGCGAGAATAGCTCTGGTTCCTGCGTCAGAAACACTTCCTTGCTGTGGAACCCTGGACAGGTGACCTGCCTTATCTGAGCTTCGGCCTTCTCGTCTGTAAAATTTGGCTTGGCATATGGCCAACATTTAAAAAATGTATGCTACTGATATTATCATGTTAATCAACATCTCTACCCAGTCTGGGTAGAAATAAATAAAAATCGTAATTGATCCTGTATTTGTAAAATTACATATATTCTGGAGTGTGAGATTTTGTGATTTTTTTGAAAAAAAAATAGTTTACATTTGTATACTTGGGATTTTATTTTACAAGGAGTGTGCAGTTCTTTTAATAACGTGGAAAGTAATTACAGAACAAGCCATAAAAGCTATTCGCTTGGGCTGAGTTTAAACTGGGGTGAACAGCCCACAGAGGTACATGCCCGAGGAGGGGTGATACCTATCTGATTGCTCCTGCCAGCCCCAGGTTAGCCAATTAAATGCTCCATTCCCTAGAGCACAGTGATTGGTCCACAGTGGGCATGGGATCCAAATGCAATCAGTGAGTGTCCACCTGGACTTTACCTGGCCTTACTGGGAAAAGGGGTGTCATTTTCTCTTGGGTAACAAGGTGGGCAGATGGAGCAGCTGGGAACACCTTTGCCATTAGGAGGGAAGAAACTGCCAGGTGGTAAAGTTAACGTGGTTTTTTTTGCACCATCTGTTCCCTCTGCCTGAAAGGCTCTTCCTCAAAATATCAGGGGTCACTCCTTCACTTTATTCTGGCCTCTACCCAAATGTCACCTCTTCAGTAAAGCCCTCCCTGATCATCCTATTTAAAATAGCAACCCTCCTATCCCACACTCCCCATCGCCCTTAAACAACTTATTATATTTTGAACCTGTTGTGCTTAATATTACCTAACATATGTGATGCTTGGTTATTATTTCACTGCCCTCACTACTGGCACACAGTAGGAGCTCAAGAAGTAATTGTAAATATTAGAGAAAAGCCCAGCCAAGAGATATAAAGATGTAGTTGATCGTGTGTTAATCATTGGATACAGCTATGCCAGTGTACCCCTGCAATTTTGAAAAAGAAGTGATTCAGTAAGAATCTCGTCCTCAGGAAATTGGCACTTGGATGGTGTGTGCGAAAAAGGTAGAAGCCATAAGCCGTGATCATGAGAGAGCAACTAGCCTTGTGTAAGTGCACATGTTCTGGACACCGCACCCTAGCTTTCCTATGTACCATGCTACCTTGGGTAAATTGCTTAATCCTCCGTAGTCTCAGTTTTCCATGTATAAAATGGGTAAAATAATAGTGCCTCCTCCGTAGGGCTATTATGAGGATTAAATGAGATAGATTATGTCAAGCTCTTAGAATAGAGCCTGGCACGTAGTAAGCACTCGGTAAGGATAACAATTATTTTATTTTTATTGAGCTATAATTGACATACTACATTATATAGCAATTATTATTTGTTTCAGCTAGTTCAAGATATTGTTACTTACATCCAATTAGTACTAAGGTCTTAATACTCATAGCAACCCCTCAACCACCACCCCCCCAAAAAAAAGCATGTTATGTACTGCAATCTTTTTTCTTGTTTTTTTTCTTTTAAAAAAATATTTTTAAAAAAATTTTTTAAATTTTTTATTTTTTATTTTTAGAGAGAGTGGAAGGGAGGGAGACAGAGAGGGATAGAAACAGCAATGTATCTATCACATGGCCCTCACATGGCCCTCACTGGGGACCTGGCCTGCAACCCAGGCATGTGCCCCGACTGGGAATCCAACCGGGACCCTTTGGTTCCCAGCCCGCGCTCAATCCACTGAGCTACACCAGCCGGGGCTGTTCCAATAAGTTTTCAATCCCTTGGTCTTCCTCTTCTCCTTCTGGCACCCCTATGACTCGGATGTTGGGATGTTTAAAGATGTCCTGGAGGTTCCTAAGCCTCTCCTCAGTTTTTTGAATTATTGTTTCTTCATTCTTTTCTGGTTGGATGTTTTTTTCTTTCCGCTGGTCCACTCAGTTGATTTGAGTCCCAGTTTCCTTCTCATCCCTATTGGTTCCCTGCAGATTTCCCCTCATTTCCTTTATATTATCCTTCATTTGTTCAAGTAATTGTGACAATTTTTCTTCGAATCCTGTGAGCATCCTGATAACCAATGCTTTGAACTGTGCATCTGATAGGTTGGCTGTCTCTTAGTCACTTAGTTGTATTTTTTCTGGAACTTTAATGTGTTCTTTCATTTGGGCCATTTTTTTTTCTCGGTGCACCTGTTACTTTAAGGGGAGGAGCCTTAGGTGTTCACCAGGGCGGGGTAACCCACGTTGTTGTGTTGTGATGCTGTCTATGGGGGTGGGGCCTGAGAGAACAATGGTGCTTGCTCTGTTCTCCGCACTGCCCCAGCTACCCACAAGCAAGTTGGGTCCTTCTTTGCTGGCTGCGGGGTGAGTGGACGGGCCTGCACAGTTCCAAGTCCCTGTGGGTCTCCCCAACGAACTCTCCTGTGAGGCTGGGAGTTCCTCCCGCTGCTGTCTCAACCCCCACAGGTGTATTCAGTTGGTGGTTTGAGGCTTTATTTCCCTGTGTTGGTGGGCTGCGCAGTCTGTTCTGCTCCCCACCTTTTCCTCCCGGTTTATCTGCGTGTGAATGAGGCAACACCCCGTCCACCAGTCTCGGCCTGGTTTCGCCGAGCGCACCCACCATGGGCCTCTCCAGGCAGCTGGAGC
The DNA here is from genome assembly GCA_004026765.1 of Micronycteris hirsuta. Lineage (NCBI taxonomy): Eukaryota > Metazoa > Chordata > Mammalia > Chiroptera > Phyllostomidae > Micronycteris > Micronycteris hirsuta. Next base: position 27,959 of record PVJI01011164.1, read on the forward strand.
ATTGCCAGTACCACTCCACAAACTGCCTCTCGCCACGCACTCTTCACCCCGCTCCGCCCCACTTACCAGTCTGGGTGAACGTGTCTTCTTTAACTCCTTGGTTGTCAGACTTCCACTCAGTTCAGTTTATTGTCAGATCTGGCTGTTTATGTTTTTTAAATTGTTGTTTTTCCTCTTTTGGTTGTGCGAGGAGGCATAGTGTGTCTACCTACGCCTCCATCTTGGCCGGAAGTCCTCTTTTTTCTTTTTTGAAGTCTATCTTTTACCAGACCCTACACGATGCTTTTTAAAATTATTTATTTATTTATTGTTAGAGATAGGGGAAAAGAGGTTGAGAAACAAACATCAATGTGCCAGAGAAACATCCATTGGTTGCCTCTCAAATGCCCCCATCTGGGGACCTGGCCCACAACCCAGGCATGTGCCCTGACGGGAATTGAACCAGCGACTCCTCAGTTCACAGGCCGGTGCTCAATCCACTGAGCCACACCAGTGACAGTGAGGTGATTAGATTCTTCTATGTCCTCTCCCACCCCAGACAGGGCCTTAGCACCCCCCATTATTGCTCTAAGGACAATGTTTACAACTCTAGGAATTACTAGTTTTTGTGTCCATTCACCAGAATTCTCTCTTCTCCTAGTAACAGCACCCAAATGTAATTTCTATCTTTGTGCCCATCTAGACTTCTCTCCTGTGATTCAAAGTTTCTCTGTCAGCTCAAAGGATGTGCACTGGACCCAGGCCTGGCTAATTAGTATGTTACATTTCCCTAAACAGTGACTGGTTCAGGGGTGGTCACATGACACAAGTTGGTCCAATGGCATCTGCTATGGGGCTTTTGCTGGACCTGATGGGAAAAAGGGATTAGTTCTTGCACGCAAGGGAAGGTGGAAGTGGTAGAATGTAAGCTTGGCCCTGCACCCAGGAGGTATGAGCCTGCCTTGAGTGGGGCTATGTTACTAACAGAGACCCAAATAACAGTGGTTCAAGTAAGACAGACATTTATCTCTCTCTTATGTAACAACCCAGGTAGCAATACAATATAGCAGCTCCCTGGTCTCAGAGAGCCATGCTCTTTTCAGTTTGTTGCTCAGTTATTTAGAGGGTGTGAACCACCCAATCCAAAATTATTCACTCTAAACAGCAGAAAGCAGAAAAGGAGAAAGCTGGGGGTGAGGGGAACTACCCCTTGTCTTTAAGGGCAAAACCTAGCATTTGCCCATATACATTCCCTTTACATTTCATTGTGCAGCACTTTGTCACATGACTACATTTTGCTGTAAAGGATACTGGAAATACATTTTTAAAAAATTTTAGGTGACCAGGTAAAAGTCACTGGTGATATCACTACAGAAGGTGATTGGGTTTGAGGGCACAATGGGCAATTTTATTCTTAGAGCAAAATTAGAGCCAAGAGACAGCAACAAAATCCTGATGACATCTTTTGAGTCCCTGGATCCAACTCTACCTGAAGCTGAACTCACTGAACTTTTCAATCACGCAAGCTATTAATTTCCTTTTTTGCACATGCCTATTTGAGTTTGATTTTTGACCACTTGAAACATAAAGAATAAATCAATAAGAACTGACCAATACAGTGAAATATAAAGCCCCTAGTTATTGTCCAGCACACAGTAGAGTTCATAAGTGGGCATATTTTTTTTAAGCTTTTATTTATTTATTTATTTTTAGAGGGGGAGGGAGGGAGAAAGAGAGGGAGGGAAACATCAATGTGTGGTTGCCTCTCACTTGGCCCCCACTGGGGACCTGGTCCACAAACCAGACATGTGCCCCAGCTGGGAATTGAACCAGAGACCCTTTGGTTCGCAGCCTGCACTCAATCCACTGAGCTACACCAGCCAGGGCTAAGTGGGTATATTATTATTGTTGTTCCGACTCTGTTGTCAGTGGCCCTACAGCTCACTCCATCCCTGTCTTCTTCACCTGTGTCTTTTCCTATCCCAATACTCACAGACAGCTCAGCTTCTCCTTTCGTCTCCACAGCCCTTATGGACTCCTGGGTGATAATGTTATTTGTGTCTGATTCCAATGGAATTTCACTTCTTCATCGCCCATATACACAGCAGAAAAGAAGCCTATCACCCCAAAAGTGTTGGGGGAGGGAGTTCTGAAACCTGTGTGCATGACAGCCACCATCCCCCAGTGTCTGGTCATGTTTCACCCAACCCCTTTTCTAGGACTCTTAGTTTTTTCTTTAACATTTTTATCTTAATGAAGAGTGAACATGAAGCACAGGCATCAAGCAATAAAGACTGACTCCTGTTTCATAATTTTGGTCACTGTTTTCATCTACTTCTGTCAGTTCTGATGCATCTCCAACAGTTACAAGATTTCTCTGGGGAAGGGTCTGACCCCCAGCATGTGATGGAGTTCTCCACCAGCCACCCTGTGAGCTGATGGCTTTAGAATAGGGATCCAGTGCCAAGAGGGTCAGATGGATGGGGCCCAATAAACTTGGGGGGGGGAGGGGTGACAGGGTATGGAGCACAGTGGGCTCCACTAGGGAATGGGAGTGCCCTCCCTGACCCTAAGGTGATAGAAGCTGCCTGTGGGACCTGTGTCCTGGAGGCAGCAGAGGGCCAGCTCAGGTTGGGGAGACTGAGGTGTGCCGGGCCTCCTCCTTCCGCCGCAGCATGAAGTCTCCAGGGGCGGCTGGACTCATGGCATAGAAGACGTTGGCGTTTTCAGGAATCAGGAGCTCTGGCCAGGCATGGACAGAGCAATGAAAGGCCTGCCCAACCTCATACCTCTCCCACAAGAGACCTAGGTCACCTTCTGCCATTCACCCTGGGGCCTGAACAACCTTGGGTCTCTTCAGCCAATGCTGAGCCATCTTCATTCTCCTCCCATTGGGAACCTGGACAACTACCTACTCGTAGCCTGTACAGCCTCAGGTTTCCTCCCCACCATAACCTGGGAAATTCCTGCCATTGCCCCTGGAGTCTGGACACACTATACTACAAGCTTGGGCAAACTCAGACAAACAACTCCCTTCCTACCCTACCCTCCCTTCCCACCCAATTCCCAGCCAAGTTCATGGTGCTCTTATCATGAACTTGGATAACTTCTGACTTCCCACTTCCAGCCTGCACACCCTGGGGCCCTTGACACCTGAACCTCACATATTCCTTCCTAATGTCCAGCCTACTTCAGGTCACATCCTCTAATACAGCAACCTCTTGCCTCTCCCTTGCAAGAACTAGACAACCTCCTACACTGATCAACCTCATGCTCCCCTACCCGAATTTCAATACCTTGTGGCCTTCTCCTATGCCAAGTTCAGATAACTTCAGAGTCCTCATGCTGAGTCTGGACAAACTCATTTCCCCTCAGGGAGAAGCCCAGACCCCCTCCAGTCTTACACCTCACCAGACTGAGCCTGAACAACCTCATGATCCTTGTTTAACCCTGGACAGGCTCATCATTTCCCCATAAATCCTAGGGAGACACCTTTGGTGTCCCCTTGCCTCGCACTGAGCCAGGATAACTGAAAAACAAATATTTTACTGCCTCTCACCCCCACCCTGCTTCATCTTATCCCTACTTTGTGCCTGTACCCCCTCATAGCTCAGCCGTCCCCCAGCCAAGCTATCCCTGCTCACCCCTGTCCCCAGGAAGGACTTGGAAGAGCTGGTAGTCACGGGCGCAGGACTCAGCCACATTGTGCTTCTGCAAGGCTCTTTGTACCACGCTGGGGGCCTTGTCCTGACTGGTGAGCTGGGAAAGCAAGTGAAAGGTGAGGCTGACTCCCAAGGGAAGGGCTGCCCCCAGCTGATCCCCGGCCCAGTTCCTCACCAGGATGCTCCGATACAGGTTCCCATCATTGTTGTCGATGCTGACTCGGATGACTCGGGCCTCTGAGCCCTGCTGCCCCACAACGGGGACTCGAGGACAGCTCAGAGTCAAGGCCAGGGGCAGCTGTAGGCAATGGGAGGTAGAAGCTGAGCAGTGGCAGAGCACTAAGCCCCTTCCTCATTAATGTATTCTGCACATGCCCCTACACACCCAGAGCCAGGGGACACACAATTAGGGCACACATAAGCCCACATGTGTGCAACTCCATCACATACAGACCTTCACTCCCTGTTACACAAATTTACACAATTGATTAACACACAAACCTGTGTTCACACACAAGAAATCCTGTGTATACAGAACAGTGAGTACATACATATGCTCACAGTTGTTTTACACACACAAGTCCAGGTCCATGAACGGACCTGCACATGGTCCTGTGGATATGTGAATATTCATGCCCACATTTCTCCTCTAGGAATGCAAATTCCTGGTGATGCACATACTCTCACAACAGTGTGTGATTGCATCCCGGAGTGCCCTTTGGGCGAGCAGACACATGGGTCTAGATCTGAACGCAAGCCAGATGGAGGGACAATTCCTCAATCAGGACCATGAAAATGTACATGGTCCCTTGGACAGACACCCCGAGTGCTGAGTCAGGCATGAGTACAATCCCCTGTGTACATGCCTGGCTTTAAAATCCCATACAACACACACACACGCACACACACGCACGCACAGCCCTGGATGCCCACAGTTCCACAGGCAGTCCTGGTACCTTGGTACTGGGGTCCTGGGGCCCTGGAGAGGCTGGGGGACTTCCAGGAGGAGGGTCCCTCATTCTAGGACTGGATGGGGGAGACCCTGGGGACAGACTGGGAGAGACACAGAGCCTGAGGCGCTGTAGCTACCTCTGACCCTGTCATCTCCAATTCCTTGACTAAGAGGGACACTCACCTGGAGGAGGGGGAGGAGGGGTCCCCAGGACTCCCGCCAGGGGATGAGCCTCTCTCTCGGGACAACTTCCTGAGGATGGGGACAAGGAATGAGGCTAAGACCAGACTTGGCCCCAGGAGCAGTCCACCCATCTCTGGCCATATCACTTCACACGTGACCTCCACCCCCACCCCCCCACCAAGACTCACGCACTGAGACGCTTGGTGAGGCTGATTCGTCGACGTACTCGTGGGGAGCTGGGACAGGAGGCGGCTGGTGGCTCAATGACACGGGAGACACGGTAGCTGAGGGATAAAGGTACAGGTGGGGGGACATTTAGAAGATGAGAGTTAAAATCCGTTGGGATCTGGGTTTTGGGCATTGTGGGAAACAGCCAAGTGTTGGGCGCCAAATGTGAGAGTCAGGGTAGTAATGAGATCATACAGTAATAGGGTCTTATTAGGGACAAGATGGGATGGTTCGGCTGGCAGGTCACACAGGGATTCACAGGGTGGGACTGAAGAGTCAAATTGGGTCAAGAATAGAATTCAAGGTCAGATAATCATTGGGGTCAATAGTTAGGGTCATGGATTCAATAGAATGAAAGGAAATAATTGGGATAGTTGAGTTGGATGGTCAAATATACATCAAAGTCGGGTCAGTTACTTCAAATTGGGGGTCAATGATTGGGCTCAGAGTGTCAGATGGGGAGGTGTCATGAATTCCTGGTAATGCACATACTCTCACAACAGTGTGTGATTGCATCCCGGAGTGCCCTGTGGGCGAGCAGACACATGGGTCTAGATCTGAACGCAAGCCAGATGGAGGGACAATTCCTCAATCAGGACCATGAAAATGTACATGGTCCCTTGGACAGACACCCCGAGTACTGAGTCAGGCATGAGTACAATCCCCTGTGTACATGCCTAGCTTTAAAATCCCATATACCACACACACACACACACACACGCGTGCGCACAGCCCTGGATGCCCACAGTTCCACAGGCAGTCCTGGTACTGGGTCACAGGTCAGGGTCAGAGGGTGGGAAGAGAACAGATGAGATGGTTGAATAGCCAGCTGTATATTAAAGGTTGAAGTCAGAAAGTTAGAAGGAGTCAAATTTGAGGTCAGAGGTCATTTGGGGCCCCCAATTGAGCTGGAGGTAATGCAAGGCCACAGTTTGGGGGTTAGGGCTCAGGAAGGTGGGGGTGGGGGTCTTAGGCAAATCCAATGTGTGATCCAGGGTCAGCGAGGTGGGGCTGGGCCAGGCCACAGGGTCACCTCTGTTCCTCACTGAGCTGGCGCTGGGCACGCAGGGCAGCCAGGACAGGCGGGCACGGGCTCAGGCAGTAGCTTCGGCAGCGCTTCTGTAACTGCTGGATTTGGGCCAGGATCTCCCACTCCTGAGGGTATGGCTTCTGAGACCTCACCCCTGCCCTAACCCCACCCTGATCCCTCCCACACGCACCCCAGTGCCCACTCACCTTCCTCCTCTTCTCAAAGTTGATGAGATCCCCCTGGGGGCAAACTTTGTCTGAACTGGAGTCTCCAGGGTCAAGGATTGATTGAGGGTCAAGGTTAGGGGCTGGAATGTCAGGAGCCCCACTGCACTAAGGGGACTGGGGTTGGGAGTGCAGGTAGGGTCAAGGGTGGGATGTCAGGAGGCCCGCTGTGCTGAGGGCAAGTGGTGCTGGGGTCAAGAGTCAGGAGCCACACCTCTAGTATGTCCGGCAGGGCTGTGTCGAGCATAACCAGGTCCGTGAGAAAGGTGCCAAGGTAGGGGACTGGACCTGGGGGCAGTTTCTGTGGCACCCAGAGCTCTAGTCACTCTCAGCCATCATTGACTCCAATAAGCTCCATCCCCTTCCATGAGAGGCCCACCTGTCCCCTGCCCCAAACAACCATCACTCACTGAAGGCAGTCTTCCTGGGGGAGTATCCTCCTCTTGGGGTCCCTCGGTGGTCTCCTCCTGGGGACAGGGGAAGCCCTGAGAAACCCCGGGGGTCTCTTGGACCTCTCCTTCAGGGAAGATACCCATTTTGCTTTTAGCCAGCACAAATCAGTTGCAAAGGCCACACTCAAAGGAAAGTGAATAAGGGGCAGGAGGGAGCAGATAAGTGGCAGAAGGCAGGCCCCAATGGCTGATCAGAGGTGAGCTTGTGAATATCATGGTCCCCAGGGACAGCCTCAACACAGTTGAGAATCCTTGTCCCAGGCTGGTTGGAATAAGCCCTCAGGCAGTCCTCTGGGAATGCCCTGACCCTTGCCTTCATAGCGTTGCTCTGCCTGGTAATTAATTATAGCATTGCTGGGGCAGTTATTATTGTCCTGTGCATCTCCCCTCCTGGAGCCTGAATCTCCCCAGGGAAGGAACTGTGTCTCTCTGGTTCATGGCCAAGACTCCTGGCAGGGTGCCTGGTATACAGTAGGTGCTTAATGCAGAGCTCTTGTTCCTTGAGATCATCCCTATGTGAAATATTCATTCACTCAGATATTTATTAAGCGCCAACTCTGGGCCAGGCAGTGTTCTGAGTCCAGGGCAAGCGGCAGTGAGCAAAGCAGACAAAGACCCTGGACTCATGGAGCAGACTTTGCATGTAATTAAGGACACTCGGAGATAAGAACAGTAAAGGGTGGAGATGCCGGGAGGCGCATGGAGAGCATCTCCGAGGGGACATTTGGGTGGAGACCCGCAGGAGGCGGATGTGAACAGTGTCCTGTGGGTTCTGGGCTCACCCTAGAGACCAGCACCTGGCTGCATCCAGAGCCACAGTCTTGCCTACAGTGAGTCTGATCGGTGGACATGCTTATTAAAGTCAAGTCCCTCACACAATGTTTTGTTTCACTCTTTGCTACGATTGTAGCCTTAAGCGACCTTTTTCTTGTAACTTCTGGTATTTGTTGAATGAATAAATAAGGCAGTTACCAAATGTGAGCTATGGTGAGGGCAGCAGAGGCAGTAACAACGTGGGGCCGCCCACATACAAGGGCAAGGTCATTCCTGCGGTGTAGGGGAAGGACGCTGGATGTTAGGACAAGGACAATCTATACCTTGCCCCGCCCCGGGCCCCCTTCCCGGGCCTCTGTACCTGGGAAAGAATCTCTCTGCTGCTGAGATGGTTGTTCTCATCGGAGAAAATCTGCGAAAGTTTCCTGAAAGTGGATAACGGTTCCCTGTGGGGAACAGGAGCCGGGTCAGGGGTCGATGGCTGGGACGGTCAGGACTGGGATTGGGCGGGGAGGAGGTCTCGCCCCAGCTTCTCTCCCCATTCTTGCTCACCTGCCCACCGCGCCCCAGCAGCTCTTGAGCCGATATATGGGGTTAGACTGCAGGGCGGACAGGATGGCGCGCAGGGAGGAGAAGTTCCGCAGTTCCCTGCAGCGCTAGGGGGCGGGGCGGGGGCGCTGGTCAGACCCCAAGCCTGACCAGGTACAATCCGCCTTCTATGATCTCGTGACTTCTGGCCCCACACCTGACAAGCTACCAAGACTCAGTTTCTCCTCCAGGAGCTCCTCCCTCTCCCGACCTGCAGCCCCAGCCCCTCCCCCAGCGGCCCGCTTCCCCTGCTTCTGCTCTTGACTCCTCGTGCCCCCCACCCTTACTCCGCCCTGCGCACTACGCGCGCCCGCAGCACCTCTCCTGGACCAAAACCCTCCTCCCTGAACCCAAGTCTCGGGCCAGGTTCCCTCCTTCTTGCCACGTCTCCCTTCAGGTTCCTGCTCCTCCTCTACCCAGTCATTTTCGGGACCCCTGACCCCTTCTCTGGGCTTTGGTTCCTCCTCCGGTCCCATTCCCGCCCCACCACCCGCCATCCCACCCAGCGTCCCTTGGCTGCCCCGACCCCAGCCGGGCGCAGCTTTCTCCTAGGCTTTTCCGTTGGCACCCTCCGTCTCAGCGCGGTCCACATTGCCGGACTCCAGTCCTCATTCTGCTCACCCTGGCCTCTCTCTGTACCTCGCCGGCCTCCGTGTCCCGCTCTCGGGACCCCTCCCCCGCAACATGCACCTGGGCAATGCGGATCCACTTTTCCAGCCGCTGAGCCCTCTGAGGGGTGGCGAGGCCCGGCGCCGCGAGCACCGAGCCCAGTACGCAGCCGGTCACCATGTTGAACTGGGTCACAGTGGCGCGCACGGTGGGGGCAGTGCCCGCGGCCCCTGGTCGGTCCCGCTGGGACCACACGGAACCCAGGCACTCCCAGGGCCGCACCCGGGAGAAGAGCTCCTGATAGAGAGGGTTGAGGGGTTGGGGGATTAGGATCTGTGCTAGGGGGAACCTGCCCCGCCCCCGCCCGCACCCCCCACCCGCGCCCCTCCAGCATCCTCACCACGTCCATCAAAGTCAACTGCTCCGCCACTTTGTCTACACTGAAGTCCAGGAGCTCAGGGCCTTCTTGGACCAGCCCTTCCTCCTCTTCTGAGCAGCCTTCAGGGGAGTCTGGATTGAGGGTCCCGGCAGTTCCAGGAGGTCCTGAGGGAGCATTAAAGGGGGCTAAAAATTCTCAAGTGTGAATCCAGGAGTGGCTGTGTGACCTAGGGCAAGTCCCTTAGCGCTTCTGAGCCTCACTTTCCTCATCTGTGAAATGGAGACCTCCCTGAATGTTTGTGAGGGCTTCAGAGCAACAGTGACCTTCACTGGGTACCTAGCGTGGGTTAAGTCTGCAATTCAGCACACTTACTAGTGAACCAGGTCCCATTATCCAGCTTTTACAGGTGGAGAAGCTGAGGCAGGAACAATCTGCCCTAAGTCACCTCAGTAAATGACAGGGCAGGAATTTGAAGCCAGGTGCTCAAAGATTAGGACAGAAAATGGAGCTTTATGGCCCTGGCCTGATAGGTCAGTTGGTTAGAGTAGCATCTCTGTGCCCAAGAAGGTTGGGGGCACACACAAGAATCATCCAATGAATGCATAAATAAGTGGAACCACAAATCGATATTTCTCTCTCCCTTCCTCTCTCTAAAATCAATAAATTGAAAAATAACAGTAAGACATTATTATGTTTAAAAAGAAAATAGAGCTTTATGACTTTGAGCCTGGCTGGTGTAGCTCAGTGGATTGAGCGCGGGCTGGGAACCAAGCAGTTCCGGTTCGATTCCCAGTCGGGGCACATGCCTGGGTTGCGGACCAGGTCCCCAGTGAGGGCCATGTGAGAGGCAACCACACATTGCGGTTTCTCTCCCTCTCTTTCTCCTTCCCCTCTCTCTAAAAATAAATAAAATCTTTAAAAAAAACAGAGCTTTATGACTTTGATACTTTATTAGAATAAGATCTTCTGCCCTTTCCTTTGATGAGAGTTCATATGACTTTGTGATTAAGGGAAGGTTATTGTCAGAAAATGCCAAGTTCAAATTCAAACTTGTCCACCAGGCTTGCTTTGCAAGCTAAAACAAGCCTTTAAACCTCTCTGTGCCTGTCTTCTTCATCCACATTTCTTTTTTAAAAATTAAACAAGCCCTGGCTGGTGTAGCTCAGTGGATTGAGTGCCAGCCTGTGAACCAAAGGGTCACCAGTTCGATTCCCAGTCAGGGCACATGCCTGAGTTGTGGGCCAGCTCCCCAGTGGGGGCCACGTGAGAGGCAACCATACATTGATATTTCTCTCCCTCTATTTCTCCCTCCCTTCTCCTCTCTCTAAAAATAAATAAATAAAATCTTTAAAAAAATAAAAATAAAAAGAGATAATGGATACCAAGCTTCTATAAAATATTCAAATATGAATGGCGTTACCAGTAGTGGCTTTCAATGGTGGCATCCACAGGGGTCACTTGAGAAGTTGAATTTTGCTGCAAGGGGCAGCTGTCATACACTGTGATAAATTGTGCCACCCAGCCTCCAAGTGTCTCTCTAAGACATCTGTATCCTTATTTCTTTTTGTTTCGTTGTTCCTTTTTCTTTGTTTATTCTATTTTTCTTTTTTTGGTCTTATTTATTTATTCTTTCCTTTTTCATTCATTTGTGTCCTTGAAAACCCTGTTTAAAGTAATCTGCACCTAACACCCAACTGTCTTGCTCATAAACACTAATTATTTTGACTCCAGGAATTCAAGGACTGTGAAAGTCCAAACTTTGTTTTGTTTGGCAATTGCAAAGAGTGTTCAGCATTTTGGAAAATGATGTCACCAACATCTATGCCACTGCTTCTGTGTCACTGGTGACCTCCCCTGCATTAGTAGGTGCTTGTGCCTGCCATGATCACAATACTCCGACAAATCTTCACCAGGTGTCCCAGGGAGGCACTCCCAGTGAGGCAAGCCCAAGCCTCAGCACAGAAACAAACATAGTTTATTGTGGAAATTGCTTTCATTTTATTTTCCTTTGTATTATAGTCACAACATCATATTATTATTTTAAAACTATCTGTACAGTTAGATTTATCTTCTTGATTATTTGTCTTTCATTTCAAATTAGGACAAGTGACATTGCAAAGTAATAGCTTAAAAAAGTGGTATTGGGAAAAAAATTACACCTATATCTAATCAAACCTTCAGGTCTTACAGCAAATATGGGGGATGGAGGTATGCATCCACCACGAGAAAGCAATCAGGCAAAGGAAGAAGGGAGATATCGCTCAGGACAAACGCGCCATGTGAGACATTGAATGCCATTTCCCCTGCTGGCAGGAAATGAAAGGCAAAGGTGGAATGTCCTAGAATAAAATGGACCCAAGAAACAACAGAATACCTTAAGTGGATCTTTCTGTTGCAAAGGAACAACTGTAAAAAAGGCAATTTAGGGACAAAAGGGGCGTTTGACTACAGACTGGGTATTTTTTGATATTAAGTAACTATTGCTGATTTTGTTAGAAATGATCGTGGGCACTTTTTAGAGTCCTTGTCAGTTCAAGGAATAAACCAAAGTATGTGTGAAGTGGCAGAATTCTGGGATTGGCCTTCACATCATCCTGGGCATTTTTTGGTCTAAGTGTTCATTGTTGAAGGTGAGTGATGGGTGTTTGAGTGTTCTTATACTATTCTCTCTACTTTTGTGTATATCTGAAATTTTCTATACTCAAAATTTACCCTCAGATAAAGATGTTCGGTTCCCAGAGCCTGGCACACAGTAGATATTTAATAAATGTTCATTTTCTCCTCTGACCTCAAGAACTCACAGCTTAGGGCAGCATCTTCAAGTGTTTCTGTAACGGCGAAAATATACTCTGCCTGTGCTGTCTCATGGGCCTGCGGAGCTCCAGAAATGTGGCTAATACAACCAAAGAACTGAATTTATTTTATTTTATTTTTTAAAAGATTTTATTTATTTACTTTTAGAGAGGAGGAAGGGAGGGAGAAAGAGAGGGAGAGAAACATTGATGTGTGAGAGATACATGGATCTGCCTGCAACCCAGGCATGAGCCCTGACTGGGAATCACACCATTGAGCCACACCAGCCAGGGCTGAATGTTTGTTTGTTTGTTTGTTTTTAAGATTTTATTTATTTATTCTTAGACAGAGGGGAAGGGAGGGAGAAAGAGAGGGAGAGAAGTATCAATGTATGGTTGCTTCTTGTGAGCTCCCTACTGGGGACCTGGCCCACAACCCAGGCATGTGCCCTGACTGGAAATCGAACAGGTAACCCTTTGGTTCACAGGTCAGCACTCTGTCCGCTGAGCCACACCAGCCAGGGCTGAATGTTTATTTTTAACATAATTAATTTAAGTTTACTTTCAATACCACCTGGGGCTAGTGGCTACTGCATTGGACTGTGCAGTTCTAATGACTTGGAATCAGCTGGTGAAATCTTGAAGGCAGAGGAAAAAAGACAATACCGTAAGGGAAGATGGAGGGATACAATATACTGAAGGACAAGGATTGAAGATATAGATGCTTTTGTGATAGGAATCAGTTGGAACACAGATAACACAGATGGGTGAAAGATGATACTTTATAAACAGGATGCAATTATTCTGTCAATGATTCTGCATTGTTCCTGCCCCTGGGGATAGAGGTGGGGACAGAACTAATCAGTGCTATGCAGAAATATAAGGCAGGTTAAAAGGACACAGAGAGGGAGAACATATTTGTTGGGAAGGGATCAGAGAAAGCATGTCTGAGGAGGTGACAACTGAACAAAGGCCTGAATGAAGTATGTGGATATTTTTCTCTGCCCCCAAAGCTCTCTGCAACATAGGTTGGTAGGTTTTTCTATGAACTCTGGCCTCGTGGCTCAGTTGGTTGGAGCATCATCCCATAAACCAAGAGGTCTAGGGTTACAATTCCCAGTCAGAGCACATGCCTAGGTTGCGGGCTTGGTGCCTGTGAGAGGCAGCCTCTTTCACATCAATGCCATTTCCCTCTCTCTAAAATGAGTGAGCATGTCCTTGGGTGAGGATTAAAAAAAAAATTTTTTTAATAAAATAAATTTTCAAAAGGTACATATATATATATATATTTAAAGAAAAATGCAGGGCATTTGGACTCAGTGATGGAGTATTTTTGCAGTTAGGAAAGACGAGGGAGGGAGGTGTTAGATAATTGCCAATATGTTAGATAAAGGGTCATTACCCCCATTTTACAGGTGAGGAAACTGAGGCTCAGACAGGATTAAGAAACTTGTCCCAGATCTGCAGCGCCCTGAGGGGAGGAGCCCCCCCGGGGGAGGGAGCAAACAGGGAAGCCTGCTCAGAGCACTGTCCGCTCCCTAACTGCCTCACCTACAGAAGCCTGAGGCCACTCCTCTTCTTCCTGCTCTTGCTCAGCCTCCTCTAGGAAATCTCCCAGCAGCTTCTCTGCTTCCAGGGCCTCGGCCCCAAATGGGGCAGCCCAGCCCAGAAAGGTACGCACACTGCCCAGGTCCGAGTGGTTAGGAGGGTCCCAGAAGTCCTTAGGGTGGTCCCGCAGCCAGGAGCCCAGCACTGATACCACAGCCCTAGGCAGAACAGCAGGGTCTCAGAGGCTCCCTGGGAATTCTGCAGCCTCCCCCCCCAAAAAAAAACTTCAGGTCCGACCTTTGACCTCTAGGACCTCCTGCTGCTACTCCAAGGAAACCAACCTCAGGTTCTTGTTGAAGCTCAGATCTTGACCCTCTGTCTTCTTGATCTCTACCCTGGAAGGAGCCCCCCAATCAGGTGAAGAAGGGAGGCAGGGAAGAGGAGAGCTTAAAAGAAGGGTTCTGAATTTGGGGGATTTCCTGATTCTCAAAATGAGGGAAGGCCCAGGTGAGGGTCTAGGGAGGGAGCTTGGAGGTTTTCCCATCGGTACTGACCAGGGCGGCAGGGGCGGCGGCGGTGGTGGCAGGAGAAGGCCCAGAACGCGAGCAGTGGGCACAAAGGCCTGGTGGGTGGCCAGGAAGGCAGGCACGAAGCTCGGGTCCTGCTCACGATCTACGGACACCAACTCCCACACCAACCGCTCCAGGTGCGCCGCCCTCAGCACGCGCACCTTGCTTGTGCGGTAATGGAGGAAGGTGCTGGCATTGGGGCGGAGGACCTGTGAGGCAGGGAGCAGCATTGACCTGAGGGGCGCCCCCACCACCTCTTTTCTAATCACATCCATTGCTAGCAGCATTGTTGCATCTCATCCTGCCCATTCCTTTGAAGCTGGCCCCGGATTTACTGTTCTGCCCCATGCACAAATGACCGGGACACCACAGTCCTCCCAGGCCCCGCCCTCTGCCGCCACTCACTTGCCTGCCCCCGCTCCCCGCTCCCAGGCTGCTCTCAGCTCTCCAGCCACGCTTCACTGCCTGCCTGAGTCCCTGCCTTCCGCCCCACCAGCGCTCACCCGCAGCTTCTAAAGACCCCCCTCCCTCTGCAGCTCCGCCCCATTCACCTGGCTCACCGAGCTCCTGCCGTCAAGTCCCACTCGCGAACCGGGCCCTGACCTGACTGCACCTCACTCATGTACCCCACTCACCTGGATGCCCATCTACCTGGCTACCCCTCAGCCCCGCCTTTCCCTCGAGCCCCCGCTCCTGCCCTCCACTCAGCTCTCGCCTCCGAACCTCCGGCCTCTCCACTCCACTCCGCCCCGCCCTCACCTGCACTTCTGCCCCGCCGCGCCCTTCAATCCCCGTCTCACCTGGCTGTCCCCAGGACCTTCCCTCGGGCTCAGGCGCTGACTGCGCTGCCGCCGCAGGGCGACACTGTACACCACGCCGTCCTCAGTCTCCTCGCCCCAGTCCTGCAGCGGCGCCTGCACGCGGAGGGCGCGGAAAGTCAGGGCGCCGCGGGGGGTCGGGTCCCGGGGCCTCGGCTCCCCTCTCCCACGGGGGCTCGGTCTGGGCCTTCCCGGAGTTAGTGAGACTCAGGCTAGGGAAGTCCCCTCGATGATGCTCGTGCCCTCTCCCTGGTCCTGGGAGGACGGGGTGGCACTGGGGGAGGTCCCAGGTCCAGTCTCACGGAGCCCGTTTCTGGCCCCCTCTCCTCAATCCCTAAGAGGAGCCGCCGAGTCGGACGGAGGACCAGAGGACCGAGGTAGGGAGTCCCGGGCGAGTCTGAAGGGTCCAGTCTGCTGGGAGATAGGGTCTCGGGGGCGGGCACCTAGTTTCTGAACCTGGGCGTCTCCAGGTATGTGGGGTCCCAAGGCCTCCGGTCGCCTTACCAGGGCAAGCTCCTTCCCTGCTGTCCGCAGCATGGCCCACGCCCGTCCGACTCCGCGGCGAGGCTGAGCGAGGCGGAAGGGCCGCCGGCGGCGGCCAGTGTCAGGGCACTCGGGGCCCGCGGGGCGGGGCTGCCCGGCGCGCAGGGGCGGGGCGGGGCGGACCGTGCTGGACCCCAGCGCCCAGTCCAGGCCCTCGGGGCGGGGCCCTGGTCCCCTCTACAGGTGTGTCACTCTGTGCACAGAAGAAAGGCCGCCTCCCTAGCGCGAGGGGAGGCTCTTTTCTGTGTCTCAGGGTTTGCGAGGGCCGCAGTACATAAATCAGGCGGGGACGGGTCTGCGGGCCGGGTGGAGAGTCCTCTGTCCTCAGGTGGGGACGGCTGATCAGCCCCGTTTGTCGGGGGCGGGGTATCTCTGGAGGGGCGCAGAGGGCAGTCTGTGTCCCCGGCTGATGGAAGTCATCAACCCCCAAGTCGGAGGGGGCAGAGCTTGTGGTCTGGGTTTGAGCAGCAGCCGTTTTCGGGGCGGGGTCGGGGTGCATGGTAAAGGAGAGGCAAAGATCCAAGAGGCTGGTCAGTGACCTTTATTTCGTGATTCCAAGGTCAGCACAGTTGCCTGGGAATATTTCTTCCGGGCTCCGATGGCCCGTCTATTCCCATTCCCAGGCCTTGCTCAGCCCTCGAAGGGGCCCCGAGGGCAGGTGGCTGTGCCGAGGGGCTGGGAGCTCCGCTGGCGCCCGGACCGGGTAGTCGAGAGGGAGAGCCTAGGGCCTCCGAGAGCGACTGCGCCTCTTGCTGCGAGACTCGATTAACTTCTGGGAACGGATCTTGAGCTCCTCGCGCGTCACCACGTCGTTGTCTTCCTCTTCTGTCTCCTCTTCGTCTGCGGAGGTGGGGCGGTGAGGTGCAGGGGATAAGGGGATCCAGGTTCCCATCCCTGCCTCAGATTTCCCTGTCCAGCCTTTTACGCCCTACCCAACCTGGGCCCTTAGCCGGGTCTCGGACCACCTCCCACCAACCGTTTCTCTGCTTGGGTCCCCGGCCCCCAGACCAGCTTTTGATTCTGCCCGTACTGACCGAAGAACTTGTCCTTGTGACTGGCAAGGGGCAGGGCGATGCGGGTGTTGTATGCGGGCAGTTTTCCCTCTAGGCTGGAGAAAAACTGGGGAGGAGGGGCGCGGGAGAGAAGACTGTGGGCGGGACAAGGACTACGGGGAAGTCCTGTTCCCCCTCCTTCCCATACCATTCCGACATACCCTGATTCCATTCAGCCCCTTGGCCAATCCCCCTGTTTAATTTCCCTCAGGCCCAGCAGCGTCATTTGTTCTCAGCATGCGCCCTGATACCCAGTCCCGCATCCTTGTCCTCACCACTAAGTCGCTCCGCCGGCCAGGCAGTCCCTGGTCTCTGGCCCCTCGCCCTCCGCGTCTGAAATTGGCCTTCTTCCGGGTCTCCGTAGGTTGTCCCCAGCTCCCTGCTGTCTGCCCCCTTCCCCCTCAGCCCAGTTCCCTCCCTGCACGGGTACCTCACGATCCGCAATGTGGCGCAGCATCTCTGGCACATCGAGGCCCTCAAGTTGCGCCTGCAGCTTCAGCAGCTTTTCCTCCAGGAGGCCTAGCAGCTTGGGCAGATAGTCACCTGCCTTGGGATCCAGCTCTTTCCTAGTGGAGTGCCCGGCCTCCTGCAGGAGGGGGTGGGGACTCGGGAGGGTTACACCTAGGGACTAGGCACTCACTCCCAGGGGTCAGGTTTCTAAAGTGAGGGGCTCCCACAGAGGTCATGCTATTCTCTGTGGGGCAGGGCCTCCCGCAGTCAAGGGCCAGGCCGGTGAGGACAGAACCTGGGAACTGGAGATGCAGAACAAGGAGTGCAGGAAGGTCTTTTTGGGAGAGAGAGCACAGTCACTCTAGAGAAACCCCTGCAGGGATGACCTGAAGAAACAGTACTTTGCTGCAGACAGGGTGGGGCCTCTTGTGTCTCCTGCTACTCCAGGATTGCAGCAGGGTCTCTGAGGTTTTGGTTTGGGGGGCAAGGTGGGACTTGAGGCAGCACAGGGTCTCTGAAGTCTTGGGCCACTTAAGGAGTAAGGGGGTTCCCCAAGGGATGTGGGGTAGGGACTCCCCTGTAGGTGGGCCTCTGACATCCTGGACAAGGCATGGGGTGGGTTCGAGTGGCCTATAGGGCAGAAACCTCACCTGAGGGGCTGTACTGCCTCTTAAGTCCTGGGTGGTTCTCAGTGGGGCTTCTTCAGGGACCTGGCTGCCCACTGTAATGTGCTCCAGCTTGCCCACCAGGTGCTCCAGGCCCTCCTTCAGCATCTGCATTACCCGTGTGGCCTGCTCCAGCTTGCCCTGCGCCTTGGCCCTCCTCTGCTCCTCCACCTTGAGGCTACCCTGCAACTCCGCCTGCAGCTTCTGTTCACTACAGGGAGTGGGGAGGCAGTTCTGGGAGCGCAGTGGCCCCCAGGTCCCCGCCTCTCCCTGGGGCACCAGCCTCACCTGACCAGCCGGGCCTCCCCCGAGTACTTGAGGTCTTCGAGCTCCTGCTGCAGTTGCTGCTTCTCTTGCTTCAGCCTCAGCAGCACCTGCTTGTTCTCGCTCTTGAGTGTCTCCAACTGCATGAAGGTGTCACCCTGCGCCAGGAACCGCCGCACCACCGCCTGGGGCCCACCAACTCCAGTCAGAGCCAGGGCCTGGGCAGGCCCAGGTGCCACCCTCTTCCTTACTCCTGGGGCATGAAGCACAGGTCGCTTAAGCTGGTGACTTCTGCATAGCAATGTTTAGGGACTGTGTGTGTAGGACTCAGGGCTGCCTCAAGAGTGGGTAGTCTCGGACAAATAAGTTTTGCTGGGCCCTTCCCTCTCCATATCAGGAATTTGAATCAGCCAAAAATCTGTGTGCAGGGCAGGTAGCAGTGGCCATAGCTTGATTCCAAAATCAAGGTGCCAGCCATGTTCTGGGGGCAAATCTTGCTCAATCCTATGAGGAAATCCTGGCCGGCTGTGGAAGTGATCTGTCCACCAGGCCAATTTCTGAAAAGGTGACCAGCCAGAGTGCCTCAGATGACATCATAGGCCCAAGCCCAGGAACTTCTCAGGGGTCATCCCACAGTAAGAGTAGTGGGTTAGAGAATGCCCAAAGGGGAGAAGCCAGACTGAGGTTCAGTGGGATCAGTGCTGGCCAGCAGGGAACATAGTCTTAAAAAATTTCAAAGAAGACATTGCAAAGAGGGGGCTGAGGGCAGGGGTTTGGCTTTCCCTGGGCCTAGGGTGGCACTGGGCAGTGTGCCAGGCCCGAGACCATGTTATAGGTGATGGAGACACAAGAAAGGAAGGACAGAATCCCCAGCTCTCACAGAGCTCACATGCTGAAGAAGTCAGTGGCACTGGTGTAAGAGTGAACAGGAGACGGGGGGTGGGGGGGTGGGTGGGCACAGTTTGCATGGGTTCTGTTGTCAGGGGCAGCAGAAAAATGTGGTGGTAGCTGAAGGAGAAAGGGGTGTCTTTAAGAGAGCAGGTTTATGTGCTGAGGAATTGATCCAGGGCACAGAGGGCTGTGGGCAGCACTCACATGTGTTTCGGCCACCCCAGTGGCGTCCTTGACCTTGCTGAAGAGCACCTCCATCTGGTACATGTTCCAGCGCTGCCGCAGCTCCTCCTCCTTGGCCCGCTGGCTGTCTTGGATTGTATCATCAGACTGCAGCAGCAAGTGCTCTCGCTGGGTCTGCTCCAGGTTGAGGTCAGGTCCAGGGTCAGGTTTCGGACAAGGGCTTAGGACAGAGGCCAAGAAAGGGTATCTGGACAAGGGTCAGGGAGTGCGTGGGGCCCAGTCTTGGGGGCCAGGGCAAAGGCAACCAAACAAGGGTCAGCAGGGATGGGACAGGGCCTTGGTCCCAGCACCCTTGGGGGCACCCACCTTGCGCTCCATGCGTTCGTTCTGCAGTTTCCTCTCCTCTGCCTGTTTCTTGCACTCAGTCACATAGAGCTCACGCTTCTTCCGCTCTCGGAACACAGTCTCCTCCATATATTGCAACTGATTCTGAAGGACGGGTAGGGGAACAGCAGGACCAGCTGGCATCTACCATGGCTTAGGGCTGGAGCTGTGGGCCCAACTGGGCCAGGCCACAGGGTCCTGGAGTTAGATGGGAGGGGCTCTGGGACAGCTGGGATTCAGGTTCTGGGGCCAGGAGCCCATGGCCTCTGGGCAGGATCCCTAGGGACCAGTGGGCTGGCACCTTGGCGATGTCCCGGGCGTTGAGTGCCTCCTGGTTCACCACATGCAGTTCCTCCAGCTCGTGTTTGGTCTTCACCACCTCAGCCTCCATGGAGTCCAGACGGTTCTCTAAGTGAAGACTCTCTTCCTGGGGTGTGACGAGTGGGGCAGGCCCGTGACAGCTGTCCCTGGCCAGGCTGACCCTCCCACTTGCCTCCCCCTCCCCAGCCATTGTGGTCCCTACCTGTAGATAGGCCTTGAGTTGCAAGTACACATTGGTGATGTGTTCTGCCTCCTCCGCCTTCATCCGGGCCTTCTCCAGTCGGTTTTCCAGGTTCCGCAAGGTCTAAAGGGAAGCAAGGCTTGGCTGAGCTCTCCCCTCCTCAATTCCTCTATCCCCAGGATTAAGCATCCCTTCTGCTTCTGCCCACCTCCAGCCCTCCACACCTCACTGGCCCCACCTTAGCCACTTCAGTGTTGCCATCTTGCGCCTCTGCCATCACCAGCTCACACAAACTGTGCTGCAGCTGGAGCTCCTCCAGCCACTTCTGCCGCAACCCCACCTGATGCCGCAGAGCATTTAGCTGCTTCACCTTCTCACCCAGCTGGTGCTCCAGGTGCTCCAGGGCCTGCTGGAGGGAGGGGAGCCAGAGCAGGGACCTGAACCCGCCCCCATCCTTCCTCGGGAGCTTCTTTCTCCCATATTTTGGTTCTCATCTCCCTTGTCTCTGAGCAGCATCTGACCTGGCTGATCCTCCTCCCACAGATTTTCTACTTTGGTGGCTTGAGGAAGCCCATTCCCTGGTTTTCCACCCACCTCCCTATTTATCCCTTCCTTCTCTTGTTTGCCTTTGGAGAGACAACCCCAGGGTCTTCTCTCTTATGTCTACACCCACCCCCAGCCTGATCTCCTACCCAGTCTCAGGGATTTAAAGATCACCTACCTATACACTGAAGACACCCAAGTGTGGTCTTCCTCTGAACTGCAGGCTCATATCTCCAAGTCTACACTGCCTTCCAGATGTGTGCACAGGCACCTCAAAACCATCGTGGCCAAATTGAGTACTTTCTCTTTCTCCAAACCTGCCCTTCTCAAATCTTCCCAACCTCAGCCCACGGCAACTCTATTTTTCCAAGCGCTCTAGTCCAAAACCTTGATGTCATCCTTACCTCCTTGTTTTCTCTCCCACCTACATTGAATTTGTTAGCAATTCCATTCTATGTCAAGGGTCCCCCCAGGGTGCACTTTCTTCCAATTTATGGCTTTCATCCTAGTGTACCCAACACCACCTTTCACCAGTGACCTCCTCCTGGCTTCCACTCCTGCTTTCTCACAGTCCACTTTCCACTTCCCTGAGTCTTTGTATGTAAAGTCTGCACCCCTCAGCATAGCCAGCAGGTCTGCTGATGACTTCCCTGCCCTCACCTCCTACCGATCCCCCTCACTCACTCTTGTCTAGCTACACAGGCCTCCCCACATTTTGAACACTTTACACTTGCTCCCACTCTCAGGGACTTTGCATTTGCTGCTCCCTTTGACTGGAGTGTTTTCCCCCAGATCATTTCCTGGCTGGCCCATTTTCAGCTCAAATATCACTTCTTAAAAAACAGATCTTGCCCTGGCTGGTGTGGCTCAGTGGACTGAGTGCCAGCCTGCGAGCCACAGGGTCCCTGATTCGATTCCCGGTCTAAGGCACAGGCCTAGGTTGAAGGCCAGGTCCCCAGTAGGGGCTGTGCAAGAAGCAACAACACACATCGATGTTTCTCTCCCTCTCTTCTCCCTCCCTTCCCCTCTCTAAAAGAAACTGAAGGGAGATGGTCAGTGGAGGGGGGTGGGGCAAACCTGTCCTGTCCTGTTCTTCAGGTATGGCTTCTCTGACTTCCACTCCCAAATCAATGCCTGGACCACTTTCTCATCTCCCTGCAAAAGAGAGGAGCCCAGTTACCACTTACTCAGGCTACCTGTACATGAGGTAGTGCCCTGACCCTGGGAATGCTGGCCCTGACCCCTGGAACCTCTTCACCCACTCCTGTACCCTCACCTGAAGCAGGTCCGTCAGTTGTAGTTGCTGCACCCTGGTCTCCTCCTGTAGCTGACTGATGGTTTCCTGATTCTTCTTGATGTTCCACTGGGTGCTCTCATAAAAGGCCTTCCGGTCGCCCTCTGGGGTCATGTGACATGGGCACGTACAAGTAGAGTATCATGGGGGATGGAAAAGATTTCCCAGAAGGATGATCCTTTTATAATCATCAACTTAAAGTTATCACAATACTTTGCTTTGAGCATTTATTATGTGTTGGATGCTGGACTAAGAAGTCTCCAGGTATAAAATACTGTGTGCCCATAGGTGCGTATCCATGTCGTACCCATTCTATGGGCAAGAAGACTGAGGTTGGGCTTATTAGATTAAGGTCACAAGCAGTCTGATTCCTGACCTTTAACCACTATGCAAGATTACCCCCTAACAATAATAAAACAATAACGACAGTAGTGGTTTACACCAAGATTTCCCAACCTTGGCATGCCTGACACTTGGGATGTACAGTATTTGCTGTGGGGGCTGTCTTGTATATTGTCGGATGTTGAGCAACATTCCTGGACTCCACCCTCTAGATGCCAGCAGCCACCCCCACCTGCTGCCACCAGTAATGTGACAACCAAAAATGTCTCCAGGCTTTGCCAAATGTCCCCTTGAAGCAAAATTGTCCTCTCCCATTGAGAACCACTGGTTTACAATTTATAGTGTGTCACTACGTGCCAGACACTGCTCTAAGCACTTAACACATTTCAACTACCTATGGGACAATACTGTTATCCCCACTTTACAGATGGAGAAACTGAGAACAATTAGGGTCACTCTTAGTCCCCCACGATCAAGCCATTAGTATATGCAGAGCCAGGATTTGAACCCAGAAAAATCTGTCTCCAAAAAAATTTTTTAATCCTCTCCTGAGGATACGTTTATTGATTTTAGAGAAAGAGAGGAAGGGGAACAGAGAGAGAGAGAAAAATCAGTGTGAGATCTGTTGCCACCCATATGCACACCCTCGGGGGAGTGAACCCTCAACCTAGGTATGTGTCTTTACGGAGGATGGAACCCACAACCTTTTGGTGTACAGGGGCGATGCTTCAACCATTGAGCTACCCGGCTAGGGCTAGAACCAATGTTTTTCACATCATGCATGATAGAAGAGTTGAAATTACACAAAAGTATGAAATACTGCCTAGTTGGCTCTGGGTCTAAGAAGGGTTTTATAAGATAAGAAAAACCATGAACAAATATGACTTTTTTGACTCCAGAACTAACCACCTGGATGAATTGTGGTAGAACACCATGTCTATTCGCACCACGTATAATCAGAGGGCTGGGTGGACACTGTTGACTACTGACCATTTTATGCCCTTTGGAGCCATCTTACCTAATAGCTGTATCTTCCTTTGTAACTCAGCCACCTGCTTGTGCACAGCGGACTTCCCCACGCTGGCATAGATGGGTCCCTTCTTGAAATGGAGGGGGTGCCAGGCCTGTTCCGCGCCCTTGCCTCTAGTGAGGCGGCGTTTGGCCTGAGTTTGACTGCCCTTGGTCTTGGAAGAGGTCGAAAGCTGGTCTTGAGAAGGCAAAGCCTTGGCGGAGGTCGCCCAGCACAGGGGAGACGTCATGACTGGGCTGGGGCCAAAGGGGCGACTAGGGATCACCCCAGTCCCGGATCTGTCAGTTCGGGTTCCTCTGACTCTGAGAATGCACTTTCCGACGGTTTGGCTGGGACCCGCAGCATCTACCAATTGCTAGGTAACCTCTTCCCCGCCTCCCTTCCGCGCTCCCATGGAAACCGTTCCGCACCGCTGTTCTCATTGGCTGATGTCCCGCGGAGGGGTGGTCCCAACAGGGGGCGGAGCAGGGTTGCACCGACTTTGGGGTCACGTGTTAATCCTTTGTTTGTTTGTTTGTTTGTTTTTCCTTTTTCCTCCTCCCACCCCAAATCTACCTGGCGTTCCCGGGCATTTTTCAGGCACTTTCTGTTGCAACTGTGGAGCCCGCCACTCCCAAGATGGAGACACCTCGCGCCGCCATTAAGAGCGAACCTTCAGAAATATTTCCTCTAAGGCTTCAGAGTCGTAGCCAAGATGGCCGCCTAGGTTCCGATACCCCGTTGGCCACTCCCAACATGGCGTCCCTGAGCCGCCGTTTTGGTGCACAGCGTGTGCCGGAAATAACGCATACTTCCGTCTTTTTTTCTACCGGAAGAACAGTTGGCTGCTGGGTTAGGGGGGCGCGGTGGATATTGACCTTTGCCCTTGCCTCGTGTAGGTGCTGAACTAGCGGGCGGGTGGGCACCCCAATTTTCTTTTGGGGTAGCCTTGAGGGTATGCATCGGGAGAGAGGGAGGCTGTTAACCGGTTCGGCGTATTGGCGGGAATTGGATAGCTCAGTACCCCACGTAGGGAGCTGAGGTTTTGAGATCCCCACCATTGATATGAGCAAAGAGAGACCCTTCCACTGGGCAGGGTTGGAGAGATATCTTCCAATATATACTCCTATAACCCTCTATTGCCCGGAAGCGATGGAGGAATCCAATTGGCTGGAGGAAGAGGCGCTTTCCTTTGGCTGGAAGTAGCCCTCTGCCGCTGACCAGCCGCCCCTTTTTTGCAGCGTTGGGGCACAGCGCATCTTCCCGTCGCCTGCTTCCTCCATAGAACCGGTTTCCGGCCTCCGGTCATCTGGCAAGATGTTACTGTTGCTGCTGCTGCTCCCTGTGTGCTGGGCCGTGGAGGTCAAGCGGCCCCGGGGCGTCCCTCTCACCAGTGAGTCTGCCTGTGGATGTGGGGGGGTGGGGGGAGAGAGGGGGGAGTTGCAGAAGGGGTGTACTTTGGTTCCTTGGCTAGGCCTTTATAGCCTCTGGCCTCAGTTTCCCGACTCTGGGTAGGGAAGGTGGCAGCCCTCAGCCAGTGGGTGGAAGCAGAGGTGCCATTAGGGTGAGACAGCCTCTTCCTGCCCTGGGCTGATTCTCTTGCCCACTTCCCCAGACCATCATTTCTACGATGAGTCCAAGCCTTTCACTTGCCTGGATGGTTCGGCCACCATCCCTTTCGATCAGGTCAACGATGACTACTGTGACTGCAAGGATGGCTCGGATGAGCCAGGTGAGTTTTTCTCCTTGCATTCATTTATCATACATTTACTGAGCACCTGGTGAATGCCAGGTCCTTTGTGGTAACTAAGACAGACCCAGTCCTGCTCACTGTTGTTTGAGTGGGGAAAGCAGGTACAGAAGCAAGTGGTCGTGGGTTTGGTGAGGAGAGAGGCCCCCACCCAGCCTGGAGATCAGGAGGTGCGGTCTCAGCTGCATCTTGAAGGGTGCTGCACATGGAGAGCCCAGCACGTGTAAGCATCCAGAAGTGGGAGAAAAGGCGGAGACTAAGGGCAGACAGGTGAAGGTGAGAGAGGAAATTGGTGGCACCGTTCTGGAGGGAGCACTGGAGAATTTTGTTTCAGACCCTGAGTGTGCAGCCGGCTCTTTCCCTCACTCAGCAGTGGTTGTTCTGTTTGTCTTTGCTCTCTGTGCGTATATGTTGGGGGTTCTGTCTGGGTGGATGTGATGGGTAAGGCCCTGAGCACATTCTGAAAACCTTCTTTTTTCTTCCCACAGGCACAGCTGCCTGTCCTAACGGCAGCTTTCACTGCACCAATACTGGCTACAAGCCCTTGTATATCTCCTCCAGATGGGTCAACGATGGAGTGTGTGGTAAATGAGATCCCATTGGATTTGGGGAAAGAGGTGGTGGGTGGAAGGAGGAAGGAGACACTGCTGGGTCTGATGGTGCCCCTGCCTCTGCCCTTAGACTGCTGCGACGGGACGGATGAGTACAATAGTGGGATCGTCTGTGAGAACACTTGCAAGTACGTGGGTTCCACCCACCCCTTAGGACCTTGCCTTGCCCTGCCTGGTGAATCAGGCCGCCTCTCTTTTCTGCTTTTCAGTATGGAGTGCTCACTCTGTGCCAGGTGCCTTGTGAGGGCTCCACCACCGGTTTTCCCTCTGGCCGGGAAGCAGGTGCAGTCACTTGTGTGTTCAACAGTTAAGGATGCTTGAGTTTAGAAAGAATGACTTCCTCAGGGTCACATAGCTAGGAGATAGCAGAGCTGGAACTCAGTCTAACTTGAGACTCCATGCTCTTATTTGCTGCACTGTGGCACAGGACCTGAAAACTGAAATGCCGGCAGGCAGGTAATCTAAACGGCAGAAGCAGGCTGCGTATAAGGCATTAGGGAGTCAAGGGGATTGTGGGATCTAAAGGGACAGCTGCCCTTGATTCCTGTTTGGTTGACAACAGGTGACAGGGCTTGATGCGTTTTTCAACAAAATCAAAAGTCCTGATATTTATGTAAACTGTCCTGATTGAAGATCTCTCATTTATTTTTTTAGAAGATTTTATTTTTTTAGACAGGAAGGGAAGGAGAGGGGAGAAACATTGATGTGTGGTTGCCTCTCATGCACCCCCAACTGGGGACCTGGCCTACAACCTAGGCATGTGCGCTGCCTAGGAATTGAACCAGTGACCTTTTGGTTCACAGGCCAATCGGTGCTCAATGCACTGAGCCACACTAGCCAGGGCCGAAGATCTTTCATTTAAGTAGGGGGTTGACCACGCACAACACACTTACCAGCAAGACCATTCAGGGGTCTGTGACTCTGTGCTTTCCTCTCCTTGCTCTCCTGGGAGCCAACTTCTAGCTCCACATCTCAGCACTCCCTAGTTCCCACTCCTGCCCCTGAGGGTGGGCGAACTGCCCACTATCTCTCTTCCCAAGGACAGGGGCTCTGAAGCCAAGAGAGCCTGCGGTGGTAGAGGAGGAGGGTTTGCTCTTATTTTTCCCAATGTGGGGGCAGCAGGTAGGGTTGAGCCCTTTTGGAAGAGGCAGATCTGATTGGTCCTAAATGCCCTCTGGTGGTGCCTGTGTGTCCCCTCACCCCAGAGAGAAGGGCCGCAAGGAGAGAGAGACATTGCAGCAGATGGCAGAGGTTACCCGCGAGGGGTTCCGCCTGAAGAAGATCCTTATTGAGGACTGGAAGAAGGCCCGGGAGGAGAAGCAGGTGAGGTGCCCCGTGGGGCTGACACAGGACAGTGTGGGCCCTGCGGCCCGGAGGCATGGGTGGACAAGGCTGGGTGGGGTTGACATCTCCCTATAAGTGGTGTCCTAGGGCCAGTTACTGCCTGCGCCTTGGTTTACTCATTTATCTACTTGGTGTTTAGTCATTGGGTAAGCTGTTACCAAGTGGTCAGCACAGCGTTGACCAGAGCATTAGGTGGCAGGTTGAAGTGGGCTTGAGGGGGCTCTGCTGCCTCCTAGAACAGGAGGGCGCCACCCTGCATCCCAGGTCTGTGGTTCGGTCATCTGTAAATTGGGCTGATGACTGTGTGGCCGGGGCAGGACTCAGGATCTTGTCAGTCGGCGGGAGCTGAGTTAGTTCAATAGGGTGGGTGCTCTGGGAACCGCAGGAGGGTGAACCTCCCAGAGCGTGTCTCCCTCCCCTCCCTATCGTGCCCTTGGCTGTTTGATGGGTCACAGTCCTCAGCACTGCTCCTGGGCTTTTGCTCGACCCACTGAGCAAGGGTTCCAGCTCTGTGTCTCGGCCCAGGGAAGGTTCCAGGTCTTTCTCTCCCATCCCCATGGCCTGGTTAGTGAGGTCCCTCCCAAATTCATGGGGCAGTGAGCTCCTTCCTGAGTGCAGGGGAGAGTAGGGGAGCTATGCGGCGAGGGTTTCTCCAAGTGACCTTTGCCCTCCTAGGGAGGCGGGGGGATCCTAGGAGCAGGCCAGTCTGAGGTATCAGCCAAATTCTAGGGAGGAAAGTGATCCTGTGGGCGCTCGGGCTAAGACCCTACAGCTTAGGACCGCATTCCTAGGCTGGGTATGAATGCCCAGCACACTCATTCCTTCTTGAAATATCCACAGAGGCCTAGGATGTGCCTTGTCCTGGGCATGAGACTGGAAGCACAGCAGGAACTGCCCCAAGGGTACATTGCTTGGTAGGGACAGACAGAAAATGATGCCCAGGGTGTCTTGGCATAAAGGAGACTTTTACCTGGTTCCCCTCCTTCTCCTACTGGTCTTGGGGGCAGGAAGCAGGAAGACTTCCTGGAGGAGGAGGCCTTGAAGCTGAAATCTGTAGAGTAATTCAGAGATGGCCAGGCAGAGTGTTCCAGACAGAAGGAAAGCACGTCTGAGAAGTGGAGGCAGAGAGCGTTTGGGGGTCCGAATGTTAGGGCCGCTGGGCCCTAGAGTTTAAAATAGCAGTGGGGCAGGTGGGGCCGGAGAGGCGGCGGGGTCACAGGGGGCCCTAGGACCACATTAAGGTGTTTGGGTTTCTCTTCAGTGGGCTGCAGGGACCCACAGCAAGGTTGGGGGCGCGGGGGACCCAGGGAAGTTGAGTGTTGGAAAGACCCTGCGGGTGCCCTGTGGAGTAGAGGCAGGGGGTGGCAGTCCACGAGGAAGAAAGTAGAACAGAAGGAGAGTTGGCTGCTTGCCTTCTGCCCACCCAGCAAACGCTCACTGAGCTACAGGCCGGAAAGAAGTCCCTGGAGGAGCAAGTGGAAGTGCTGCGGATAGTGAAGGAGAAGGCTGAGAAGCCAGAGAAGGAGGCCAAAGATTGGCACCAGAAGCTGTGGGAAGGTACGTCGCAGGGTGGCCATGACTTGCCCTTGACTCGTGGCCGGGAGGAGTCCGGGCCCAGGAGACTTGCTCGTCAGCTGTTCGTTTTGTCTGCTGACTTTCGTGATCAGGGCACCTCAGTTCCCTGTGTGCCTAGTTGTCTGACTCTGTGTCGGTCATTGTATTTGACAGCCATCGACAGGAGTTATTTGCAGCCTAGGATGAGAGGTGCTTCTCTAGGTAGGGAGGGCATTCCCTTCTGCCAGCCTTGTGGGAATACTAGCATTCAGAGATCCCCAAATCCAAACTCAGGCTGGAGCCGAGATCGGAGCGTGGGCTGAGCGGTTTCTGGTCCAGCCTCTCTCCCCCAAGGGGGTAGCTCCATGGGGTCACAGTGTAGTTACTTGGGGGGTCTGCTCTTATGCTCCCCACCTTGAACTTTGGTTTTTGTCTCCTTGGCCCTACAAGTTCTTACCAAAACAGACATCTGGATTTGCCAGGACTGGCAAACCCTTTAGGGCAGAATCAGCCTGTGCATCTCTTGCCTTCCCAGGTGTCCCTTTGCCCTGGCGGTTCCTACTGCTTTGGGTTTTTTTGTTGTTTGTTTGATATTTAAAGATTTTTCTTCATTCATTTTGAGAGGGGGAGATAGGAAGAAATAGGGAGAGAAACACCAATGTGTGAGAGAAATATCAGTCGGTCGCCTCTTGCACGCACCGTGACTGGGAACGGGCTGTAACCCAGCCATGTGCTCTGACTGGGAATTGAACTGGCGACCCTTTACTTTGCAGGATGACTTTCAACTGACTGAGCCACACCAGTCAAGCTTGTCTTGGTTGGTTTTAAGATGATTTTTTTGTTTTTAAAGATTTTATTTATTTATTTTTAGATAGAGGGGAAGGGAGGGAGAAAGGGAGAGGAAGGAACATCGATGTGTGGTTGACCCTTGCATGCCCCCTGCCAGGGACCCGGCCCGCAACCCAGGCGTGTGCTCTGACTGGGAATCGAACCGGCAACCCTTTGCTTTGCAGGCTGGTGCTCAATCCACTGAGCCACACCAGCCAGGGCTTAAGATGATTTTTTATGCTGTGCTCAGCATTTCCTCGCTATTGGCAGGTCGTGCCACCATTAC
>PVJI01011165.1:0-57253 GCA_004026765.1 Micronycteris hirsuta
AAGTTAAAGGAGTTCATCATCACCAAGCCCTTATTACTTGAAATGTTAAAGGGACTTTTTTAAGAGAAAGAAGATCAAAACTATGAACAGTGAAATGACAACAAACTCAACAACTATCAACAACTGAACCTAAAGAACAAAAACAAAAACTAAGCAAACAACTAGAACAGGAACAGAATCACAGAAATGGAGATCACATAGAGGGTTATCAGTGGGGAGAGGGATGGGGAGAATGGGGAAGAAAAGATACAGGGAATAAGAAGCATAATTGGTAGACACAAAATAGGGGAAGATTAAGAATAGTATAGGAAGTGGAGAAGCCAACAAACATATATACAACCAGTGAACATGAACTAAGCGGTGGGAGGAGTGCTGGAGGGTTGGGGGTGCAGTGAGGAGGGGGATAAAGGGGATAACAAAATTAAACAAACAAACAAATAAGAATAGTATAGGAAATGGAGAAGTCAAGGAACTTATATGTATGACCCATGGACATGAACTAAGGGGGTGGGGGAATGCAGGTGGGAGGGGGTGGTGCAGGGCGGAGAGGGAGAAAGGGGAGAAAAAATGGGACAACTGTAATAGCATAGTCAATAAAGAATACTTTAAAAAAAGAAAATTGAAGCCCTGGCTGGTGTGACTCAGTTGTCTGAGTGTCAGCCTGTGAACCAAAGGGTTGCTGGTTCTACTCCATGCCTGGGTTGCAAGCCAGGTTAGGTCCCCAGTAGGGGGCGCTCAAGAGGCAACCACACATTAATGTTTCTCTCCCTCTCTTTCTCCCTTCCTTTCCCTCTGTCTAAAATAAATAAGATTTTTTTTTTAAAGAAAAGAAAATTGCTTGACACTGCAAGAGGTTGAGTGTTGTAGTATACTAAGGACTGAAAGATTAGAAGCTGTTAAAGAACAAATTATTCAATGACAGAGTAAGGAAGACTATTCAAGGGGGGACTATTTCAATAGGTATAGGGACCACTGTGGGCAAGAGAGATTGGGCTCAAGTCTGTATATGGCATGGGCAAGTTGGACTTTACAGCCAAGGAGCAGGGTTGGGTCAGTGGATGGAAAATCAGAGGAAGAAGCATCAGGGGTGACTGGGGTTCTGGCTAAACTGACTAAGCTAGGGGTGGTGGAGCAGGAGGAATCCAACCAGACATGGAGGGTCAGGGGTTCTGGTCAAACTGACCCAGCCGCATCCTTACTAAAAATGGACAACATAGAGACAACTGTAACGCAGGAACTCTAAACTGGGAAGCTACCTAAAAGTTTGTGATATTCCAGAAAAATAACCACTCAGTGTACTAGCAGATGTGAACATGCCTGACGTTTACTACTCACATCACAGGGGAGGGAACCAATGGCAGTGGGTCGGTGCGAGAGGGACCGCACCTCCTCCAGTCTGAGGCTTGTCACAAGGCGTCCCAGACAAAGGAGGCACTTGTGCTATGTGTGACTCTAAACTACATTACCTCAGTGTATACGTGCAAAAAGAAAAGTTCAGGAAGCAGTCACAGGACAAGAAGCCGCTCCCAAAAGGAGATAAGGAGGGAATTACAACCCATTCCCAAAACAGTACATATTCCTCTGGCCAGGGGACCCCTCGCCAGCCCTGTCACAGGTGGTGGGAGACCCATGTATTGACCCCACACAGGCTTCATTGAAAAAGAGTTCATGGGTCCCCTGGCCAGGGTGGCTCAATTGGTTGGAGCATTGTCCCATAAACTGAAAGGCCGTGGGTTTGATTATAGGTCACAGCACATGCCTGGGTTGCAGGTTCTGCCCTAGGGGCTCATAGCAGAGGCAACTGATCAAAATTTCGCTCCTTCTCTCCAAAATCAATAAGCATGGCCCTAGGTGGTGTTGCTCAGTGGATTGAGCACTGCCCTGCGAAACAAAAGGTTGCCCATTGGACTCCCAGTCAGGGCACATGCCTGTGTTGGGGACCAGGTTCCCCATTTGGGGGCATGCCAGAGGCAACCACACATTGATACTTGTCTCCCTCTCTTTCTTCCTCCCTTCCCCTCTAAGAAGTCTCCAAGCCCCTACCGGGGACCTGGCCTGCAACCCAGGCATGTGCCAAGGACTGGGAATTGAGCCGGCAATCCCTTGGTTTGCAGGCTGGCACTCAATCCACTGAGCCACACCAGCCAGGGCAAATAAATAAAATCTTTAAATAAAAATAATAAAATCAATAAGTACGTTCCCTGGTGAATAAAAAAAAAGTTCAGGAGAGCCTGAGTAGAATTTGGTTAAGTAGAGAATCTTTGCCAGTTCTTTTCCCTATATTGTGCAGTCTCTTGGTTTTTATTATTCTTATTATTTATATTCTAATATTTATTGAGCCCTTACTTTGCGTCAGGCATAATGTTAAGTGTTTTAGATCTGTTAATTCTCCTGACAGCCATGCCAGGCAGATCTAATTATCTCCAAATCAAAAATTAGACATATGAAACTCAAAAAGTAAGTCACTGGCAAAGGATTCCACATGCACAGAGTAATAGTGTTGAAGTTCGAACCCACGTTTGTCCAACTATTTAAATAACTACTGTGCTAAACTGTAAATAGGACAATGAAAAAGTTAAATATAAGCAACTAAATTCACCCCCAACCCAGGGCCTATCCAAAGTTACTGGGACAGGCCCGCCGCTGTTCGCCGGGAAATCCCCGCTGCCCGGGTTTGCAGCCAGCCGGAGACTTCCCGGCTGTCCCCGGCCTACCGGCTCAGGCGCACCGAGCCGCCCTAGCCGGGCCCGGGGGCCAGGCCCGCCCACCGCTCCGCCGCAGACGGTCACGCCTCCGCACTCTGATTGGGCGCCTCCAGAGGCGGGGCGGGCTGGCGGCGCGCGCCAGGTGCGGAGTAACCACAGCAGACGCGCCTTGGACTCCGGCACAGCACAGCGGCTCACCTGGCGCCTGCGCGGCCTGGGTCGCGGATTCTAGTCGCTCCGCCAGCAGCGTGGGCATAGGTATCTTCAGGGTGGTGCGCAGGATCTGTTCGGTAGGTGGGCAGCTTCGGGTCCAGGGCCTCGGGGACCCCTGTGCTCCTTGAGCGCTTTGGTGTAAGCGTCTTCTGGTGGCACTCCCCACCCCCACGTGGCGCTGAGAGGCCCGAGGAAGTGGGGAGCGCCTTGTTAGTGCGTGGGGTGAGGGGTTGGGCGGCCATGAGGTCGCAGCTCCGGTACCTGGCCACACACAGATGCAGTAGAGGTGGGGGCCTCAGCTTAACTCCTGCCGCTCCCTCCGGAGCGTTCTCTGGTTGAATATTCAACATTTAAGCGCAGCCCTTCACCTGCTACAGTATCCTCATAAGAGAGCTGCGAATAGAGTGCTATACTTCCTCATTTTATAGATGAGGGAGGTGAGGCTCGGAGAGAAGAGCCGATTTAGGCGCGACCCTGCAGCTAGCAAATGGCACAGCCCGCTGTCGAACGGAGGCTCGCTGAAGCCTGCGCTCAACTACGTTAGTGGTCGCGCTGCTTTCGGAGTGTGTGACCCAGTCCCCGTGGGGGAGGGCTGCGCCTCGTCTGCAGTCTGCCGCCCCTGCTCGAGGAGACAGCTGTCTCACTGTGGAGTCCTTGGCCCAGTGCTCCGTGCTTTGAGGTTCTGGAAGTCAAGTGAACCTTGGTCAGCCGAGCACAGCGCAGGCACGTGCCATCAGTCAGGCAGGTGCTGCTCTGGAAACACCAGTTTAGATTGTTATGGAATCAAAGTTTTAGTTTCTTACTCGAGCGAACATGCAGTGGAGGTGGGTAATTAGGCCTTTATGTAGTGCAGTGTGATGAAGAAGGGCTTTGGAACTAGAGTTAAAAGTTTAGATTCTCTTTATTAGATGACCTTAAACCACTCAGCTCTCTGAGCCTCAGTTTTCTCTTCTGTAGAGATCACAGAGTCTGTGTGAGACAGGTGATCCGCGACAGGGTGCTTGCAGCTGTGACCGAAGCCCACATTTGGAGGCATGGGAGGCGGGCGACTTGGTCTGTCTCCCACAGGTTGAGGTGAGGAGGATCACGCCCCACCGTTGCGCAGGGAGCGGCATCCCTCAGCCCAGTCCAGCTGGTGCATCACACGCAGGATCTTTGTCTTTCTTACTGTAATTCAGGATACCGCAGGATATAATAGCTTTAATTGACTTCTTAGACAAAATAGGTTATATCTATAATTGATTTAATTGAAACAAGACAAAGAATCTTGTACTCTGAATGAAGATTTCAAACTTCTTCATCGTTGAAAACAGTTTAATATGGACTCGAGGGTATGAATTTAATGAAGGCATGGACTAAGCGCTCTGCCTGGGGCATGCCTTGATCTGAGTGGTAGCGGGATGTAGGGGAGAGAACTCCAAGTGGGTGGGCAGTTGCGGGTCCGCAGGGGAACTGCTGGCCTGGGGAGGGGGTGATGGCCGCCCATGCACTCTGGCGCTTGCGCAGCCGGGGGTTAAAAACTAAGTGTGACTTAGAAGTAGCGTCTTGAATGAGGAAAATATTGCAGCCAGGGCGGAGGGCAGCAGGTTAACACCCGGAAGTGAAGGGAGCGAGACGCAGAGGAAGGCGAGACGCCGTTCTTCTTCCTGAGCGCGGTGGAGCTGAGCCCCTTTCAGAGCTCCGCCTCCTCCTGACCCGGCTTGCAGGAGGGCTCCACCGGGACTTGAGGTTTCACTGGTTGGTAGTTTTCTTGTCTGTCACTCGCCAGCCTCAAATCCCTTTTAACCTTGACTAGTCAGAAATATTCAATATTTCTTTATTGTATTTTTTCCCATTACCATTTATCCCCCTTATAGCACCCCTCCTCCACTAGTCAATATTTAAAAGAAGCTTTTCTCTTTGAGATCCTAAGACCAGGGGGCCTGTTTTGGCTCTGGTGCTTTTTTGGCAGGCCTACCACCTGCTGAGGGCGTGTGTGTTGGCCCACGCAGAGGTGCACAGGTTGAATTGGTTGTTCTCGAGCGCAGAGGTCAGCATGGAGAAGCCATGGGCATATCACCAAACCATTTACATGCCTCTTCACCTCTGAAGGAAACGCGGGCCTGGCCAGCCACCCGCCCTTGGCAAGGTGGCCCAGCTGTCGCCACATACGTTCATTGTATTTACATACAAATGCTTCCACCTTTGTCTTGCAGGGGTGGCTGCATTTCTAATCATGTGAGTGTGGTAAAATAATGGCTGCTTGAAAGCCCCAATTGGGAATTTCCTGGTTAGAGATTATTGATAGCTTCTTTTCAGGAGCTCTACCAGAGATCAAGGAGGACCACTGTAACTTGGGACTATTGGACTATTCTATTGATGCGTATTAAATAAAGTACAAATTAAACATGTACAAAGTCATCATTTCACAGTACTGTGTGTGTACTTGTATAGGAACAACTGTAACCTTTCTGCTGTGTTTCTCTCTACTCTCACACCACTACCACACCCACGACACTTCTGACAGCAGGTGTGGGGGGTTTCCCACACGTCGGCAGTCCAGGGACACCAGCTGCGTGTCTGCAGTTCCATTCAGTTCTGATAGTAAGCTGGGTTAATTCAGTTCCACCAGCCCACCCTCCTTCACATGTCAATCACAAGGAGTATGTCCCCAGGTTCCCCGCAGCTTCTGTCCAACTCGGAACGAATTAGGTTCCTGTGATCCCCCTCCTTGGATTCCATCATTTGTTAGAGCAGCTCACAGAAGTAAGGAAGATCCTTAACATTTACCAGTTTTTTAAAAGATATGATAAAGGATATAGACAAACAGCCAGGGCAAGGTCTGGGGGAGTCCTGAGCACAGGAGCTTCTGTCCCCGTGGCATCGGGGTGCGTCACCTCCTGGTGTGGATATGTTTGTCCACCTGGAAGCCCTGTGAACCCCTACTATTGGGGTTTCACGGAGCTTCCTTACATGGGTATGATTACCACCACTCCATTTCTAGCTCCTCTCGCCTCTGGGGCGATGTGGGGGTGGGGCTGAGAATCCCAAGCCTCTAACCAGGGCTTGGTCTCTGGTGACCAGCCCATCCAGGAGCGACCCAGAGTGTCCTCATTAGAACAAGAGATGCTCTTTCTGTTCTTATCACTTAAGAAATCACAAGAGTTGTAGGAGCAGAGACCAATATGGATTTATTATTTCACAGTACTTTTGGGAAATGGGCTTTCTCATAATGTCCTCTTCTAGCAGATGCCCCGGCTCTGTGTCCCCAGCACCCAGCTCTTGTCCTTCATGGCACTTTGCTCATTTTCATCCTTCTGCATATAGTGCTCTTGTTTTGTTTGCTACTCATCTTCCCCACCAGGGAAGTCCTTTGAAGGCAGAACCCCAGTCCATTAAGTTCACAACTGTATTCCCAGTAGCAATGCAGGGGCAGCACAGAGAAGTCCTAAATAAATAGTTGTCAAATGAATCGATTTTGGGTGAAAACTTACCAAATTAATGGAAAACTACAGAAAAGCTGCCAACGGTTGGTAAGGGAGTTTGGTTCCTGTACATAGTTAAACCTTCACACTAGGGGAGATGCCACTAATCAAAAATTCTTATTCTTTGCAGAAACATAGGTTAAGAAATATATTTGCCAGTATTTCATGGGATGCAGTTTTCTGATGAAAAATATCAACATGCAGGTCTGACCTATAATTCTTATGGGGAGTTTATATTTAAGCAAGTGCATGCTTTGACTTGCACTTCTGCCGGAACCCTACGGGTACTTAGAGTGTGTGATTTGGGGTTTCGAGTCTGACCTTCATGGCCAACTTGCTGTGCAGCCATGGACTAAGATACTGTATTTCTCTGAGCCTCACTTCCTTTTTTTTTAAAGATTTTATTTATTTATTTTTAGAGAGGGGAAGAGAGGGAGAGAAACATCAATATGTGGTTGCCTCTCGAACACCCCCCTGGGAACCTGGCCCGCAACCCAGGCATGTGCCCTGACTGGGAATCAAACTAGCGACCCTTTGGTTCACAGGCTGGCACTCGATCCACCGAGCCATACCAGCCAGGGCTCTGAGCCTCATTTTCATGCTGGAAAAATGGAAAAAATAACACGTAAGTCAGTAATTCATTTGGTCAGGCATTTGGCAAATATCACTTCATGTCTAGCTACACTGGATTCTGCGGGAGATTTAAAAAAATAAAAGTAACACACAGCCTGTGCCTTCAAGGAGGTGAATTTAGTTGGAGAGAGAAGCCATACCCAGGAAGAGGCTGGTGGAGAAAAGGCAGCGCAGAGCTGTCTGCCGGCTGGGTCCGGGTTCCTGGGAGCGGGCATGGTTCTCACTGCCGACAGGGTAATGAGCTCCTTCCCACAGTTCGGAAGGGAGCCGGGAGTCCCACGCAGTTTTGCAATAGGATATCTTCATGTTTACCAGGCAGTTCTGAGGGAAAGGGTAAAAAATAGTGTTGGTCCTTTAGCAACTCGGGGAACTGACAGGTTTCAGTGAGCTTTGAGTAAATTTCATGTTGGAAGTTCTTCCATTTTTAGGCAACTTTGAACCAGTGCAATGGCGACGGAGGTCAACAGTGCTCCCAAGGATGCCGACCTGTGGCGCTCGCACAACAAAATGCTGGCGCAGCCGCTGAAAGACAACGACGTTGAGGTGCGATGTGTGGGGTCTCCATGGGTGTTCCTAAAAGTACTTTATTCAGAGTGGCCTTGCAGTTAGCACAGGAGTGCCAGATTTAGAGGCAGCAGCTGTCAAAGTGCTGAAGGCCGTTCCAGGGCAAACGGGAGCGCTCTCCAGTTTACAAAGTACAGAGCGTGGTGCGGGCTGCGGGGGCTGCAGGGGGGTGGGGGGCACTGAGGTTGGAACCTTTTGATACAGTTCAGTGGAGTACATTTAGACACCAAGAAGCAACTTTTATAATGTATTTTTATAGCAGCTTTGTACATGTGATATCATTCAATTACCATACAAATCATCTATTCAAAATGCACAATTCAGTGGTTTTTAGTGTTTTCACAGTCAATTTCAGGACACTTTTGCCCTCCCACAATGAAACCTCGAACCCGGTAGCAGTTACCTGGCCAGGCTCCCAAGCCCTAGGCGACCACTGGTCTCCTTTCTGTCTTTATTTTAAAGAAGAGAAGCAAGGAGTAAGGTTCAGGGAGGAAAAACATGGTGAAATGTAGAAATAAAGATAACAAGATGGTATACATTAAAAGTGAGGTGAGATACTTATTTTAAGTACATGTGAATTTGGCTGTCTGGGTCGTGGTCGGCTTCCGGGGTGAAGCGCGGCTCCGACAGCGGCTCTTCTCTGCCCTGGGCTGTGGCTTTGATCAGAGCGGGTGCTGGACGCCAAGGCCCAGGCATTCAGCATCTGTTTTTTTCTCATCAGGTTTACAACATCATTAAGAAGGAAAGCAAACGGCAGAGGGTTGGATTAGAGCTGATCGCCTCAGAGAATTTTGCCAGCAGAGCGGTTTTGGAGGCCCTTGGCTCTTGCCTAAATAACAAGTACTCGGAGGGGTACCCAGGCCAGAGGTACGTGAGTATTAAGGGCCCGCTCTGACTTAGCGAGGCGAGGACCGCTGTCCCCTCCTGCTCTCTGACATCACTTTCCGGTGCCCAGCATGTCATAGCCCTGGGGTTCTAGGAGCAGCTGGGCTCAGGCTCACTTTAACAGTCCCTCTGGGGCTTTCTAGAATAACAGGCTAGTCCCTAGGGGAGCATGGAGCTGCTGCAGGTCGTCTAGCCTCTGGAAGACGGCCAGTAAGTAATCAGAGCGATGTTTGGAGGGCGGTTGCTGCGGCCTCAGGATCCGTTTCAGGAGCAGCTCAGAAGTGGGAACCGAACCCGGGGCCCTGGGAGCCCTTTCTGTGCTATACACGTCGGTTTCCACACGCAGCAGTTTCAGTCCACTCCTCCATCCTGAGAGCCACGAGACAGTATATTCTTTTTTTTTTATAGCCATCATCAGGCAAAAGTCATGATTACAGAATCTGACACATGGTTTTTGCAAATGTGTGCATCTGTGTCCGGAAGGACACAGAGCAAGGAGGGGCCCCCTTGGAGTTGACGTGGCCTTCTATTCTGAGATGCCCTGACGCTCTCTGTAGAGGGCCCAAACCCAGATCAACTCTTCAACTGCTTATCTTTCTTGTGCTGTGAATAACTAACTTTTGCATTGTGCCTTGAAGGTTTCACTGGGTGTTTTCACAATTAGTACCTCATTTGATTTCCCTGGCTGCACAGCAGGGAGAGTAGTGCCTGTGCTCCCCGTGTTAAAGATGGGGCAGCAGAGGCTCACTCAAATTCAGTGACCCGTCAAGTTTGCACACGGGGAGCAGAGCTGGGACTCGAATCCAGGTGTTTTCAAACTGGTATGATCAGAACTACCTGGTCTTTGTGACTGGTTTCTGGTGCTCGAGCTCCTAAACTCTTGGAATTGATGGTGATGGGAATGTCTTTGATTATTCATGGCGAGCACACCTGAGTTTATGTTATAGAAGGGACTCTGGGGGAGGTCTTAGGGAAAGATCTCAACACAGCCTTCATCAGCTTTTCCAGGCGTATCCTTTCAGGGTTGTGGTCTCCACCGATTGGTTGGCACCAGGGCAGAGGGTCTAAACCACATGACCAGCTGTATGCCAGGGAGGGAAAGGCCGCCCTGGGGACAAGGTCTGACAGCAATTTTGCCCGTTGCTAGGCACCGAGGGCCTTCCGCCCTGGTGACCTTCTGTATCTGGCTGTAAATTGCTCAACCAGTTCGTTCAGCTGTCTATCTCAGTTTCCCGATTCCAGTTGCCAAGGAATTTTCCCAGCTTCTTATTAACCAGCCTCATTGTGAGTAAAATCCTTTCATTCCCCCTTTTTCCTTATTGTGGTAAAATAGGCATAATAGAAAATTTGCCCCTTTAAATGCCCGGTTCAGTGGCATAAGTACATTCACAGTGTGGCGCAACCATCGCTACCATCCATCTCCAGAACTGGCTTGTTTTGCATAAACAAAGCTCTGTGCCCATTAAACAGTAACTCCCGCCAACTTGCACATGGAAAGGTGCTCAACATCACTAGCACTAGGAAAATGCAAATCAAAACCACACTGAGATATCACCTCACAGCCATTTAGGATGGCTGTTATCAAAAACAAAACAAGTGTTGGTGAGAATGGAGAGGAATTGTGACCCTTGTGCACTGTCGGTAGAAATGTAAAATGTGCACGCCACTGTGGAAAACAATATGGAGGTCCCTACAAAATTAAACATATAATTTCCATATAACCCAGCAATTCCACATCTGGGTGTATACTGAATAGAATTGGAAGCAAGACCTCAAACAGATATTTGCACACCGATGTGCAGAGCGGCATTATTCACAAGAGCTAACAGATGGGAACAGCCCAGGGGTCCACTGATGGACAAATGGAAATGTAGTATATCTGTACAATAAGATGTCCTTCAGCCTTAAAAAAGAAGGACATCCTGTCACATGGTACTAGGGTGAATCTTAAGGACATTATGGTGAACAAAATCAACGGGTCACAAAGACAAATGCGTGAGTCCGCTCACACGCAGTACTTAGAGTAGTCAGAATCACAGAGACGAAGTAGAGCGGTGGCGCTAGGGGTTGGGGAGGGGAAGTGGGGAGTTGTCATCAGTGGGTGTAGACTTTCAGTTTTGTAGGATGAAAAAGTTCTGTCTGTTGTACACCGTGAACGTACTTATCAGTGTGAGGTACTTAACCCTACTTACTAAACTGTGTGCCTGAAAAGGGTTAAGATGTTAAAAGACACCATTTCAGGTGTGTCTCAGTTAGTGTAGTCCCATAACTGAAAGGTTGTGGGTTCGATTCCCGGTCAGGACACATACCTATGTTTCCGTTTCCAACCCTGGGCCAGGCGAGTATGGTTCATATATGGGAGGCAACCAATGGATGTTTCCCTCACATTGATGTTTTTCTCTTCCTCCCTTCCTCTTTCTCTAAAAGCAATGAAAAAAGAATGTCCTCAGGTGAGGATTAAAAAAATTAGTTGTGCTCTGGCTGGTGAAGCTCAGTCGATTGAGTGACAGCCTGTGAACTAAAAGGTTGCAGGTTTGATTCCCAGTCAGGGCACATGCCTGGGTTGCGGGCCAGGTCCCCAGTAGGGGGTGCATGAGAGGCAACCACACATTGATGTTTCTCTCCCTCTTTCTTTCTCCCTTCCCCTCTGTTTAAAAATAAATAAATAAAATCTTTTAAAAAAGTTAGTTGAGATGGTAAATTTTATGTTTTTCACTATAATAAAAAAGTATATAAATTTAATTTAAAATTTTTAAAATGTTTTGTGACCATAAGGCATAAATGTTAAATATGTTCTTTTGGATTGAATTATGATTATTAGGATGTATACAGATAAAAACCATAAATATATGATAAATTTTGATATGTAATTATTAAATGAAAAGTAAAATTTTATTAGCAGTGCAAAAAACCCCCAAACCTAGCAACTGTCTCCACCCGCCCCCTCATCCAGCCCCGGGCAACCACCCGTCCATGTTCTGTCTCTGTGATTGTGACCACTCTTGGTGCCTTACCTAAGGGGCTCGTGCAGCCACTGGCTTATTCACTTTGCATAATGGCATGTTTCAGCCATGGAGCTCCGTCAGAATTTCCTTGTAGATGAGGAGACACTTGTTCAGAGTCACAGCGCTTGGTTGGCACTGAGGGAAGATGAGTCGTGTGGAGTCTGCACTGAACCTCTCCCCTCCTGCCCTTCTGCCCCACCCCAGCTTTGCTGACCTCTGCGCCCTGTGCCACAGCAGGTCTAAGTCCCCTGCTTCTCTTACGCAGGTATTATGGCGGCACTGAGTTTATCGATGAGCTGGAGAGCCTCTGTCAGAAGCGAGCACTGCAGGTCTATGGTCTGGACCCCCGGCGCTGGGGAGTCAATGTCCAGCCCTACTCAGGTAACTACCAGGTTTTGTGAGGCCTGGGGCTGATGTGCCTGGAGAGGCATCCTAGGGGGACTGCCCATAAACAGAGTTACAAATAAGTGAAGCCCATCCTGTGTGAGTGTGTGTGTGGGGAGTTTTCTCCTTGTCCTTGTCCCGGGCTCTTCTCAGCCCTCAAAGATAGTGCCCTGCCCCTGACCATCTGCCTTTACTTCCTTCCTCTCAAGGGGGTTGATACAGGGGTGCAAGGAAGGCGTAATTGTTACCAGTCCAAAGTCCGAGCACCCCACCCTTTGAAATGCCAAAGCTCAGAGTTTGGAGAAAAGATTTATTGACCCAGAGGGTGCTAAGATAAGATGGGACACCTAATCCTCAGATCACATTCTTTTCTGTGAAGGGAAGGGAAAAGGGAAGGGCTATTTTTGTAAAAACTCCAGCCCCAAGCAGTTCCTCTCCTGATTAGCATGTCTGCAGCTGGCTGTGAGCCTGAAAGCTGTGGGAATGACAGGGAGTGGAGCCGGAGTCAGAGAGGAGCCTGTCACTCTGTTACGCCATGGTGGACATCTGTTCCGGCCACTTCTGTTTGGTGGCCTAGTGGCCAAGCTTGGGGTCCTGCTGGTTGCCTCGTGGGCAGAAGCAATGGTGCCTCTTCTGGTCTTCCCCGGCCCAGGGTCCCCTGCCAACTTCGCGGTGTACACCGCCCTGGTGGAGCCCCATGGACGCATCATGGGCCTGGACCTGCCTGATGGAGGCCATCTGACCCATGGGTTCATGACAGATAAGAAGAAAATCTCTGCTACGTCCATCTTTTTTGAATCTATGCCCTACAAGGTAAGAGCGCCCTCTGCATAGCTCTGCAGTCTGTCTGCTCAGAAAGCCTCCAGTGCTCATATCTGGCTGCCCCGGTAGGAATGTGTTCTGTTCACCTGGCACGATAGGAGTCTCCACCTTTCACTGTTTGTCATTTTCCTGCCATGGGGCCTCCTTGGATATATGGGGCAAGCTGGCGACAGTTGGGCGGGACTCGAGGGGCTGAGCTGAGGCACAGGGAGCCAGGCTGTGGAGGCAACCGCACGGGAAGTTCCAGCCACAGCAGGGATACTGACTGCTCCAGAACTGGTGGGCAGTGTCAGCTGGGATGACAGTTCCAGCAACCAGGTGCACCTGGACTCCTAGTGACAGCAGCTGCGTCCCTAGCTCCAGCTCTGGAACCAGCAGCCCCACCAGTAGCGCCTAGTCTGCTCTCTGTAGCCCAATCAGCCAAGCTGTGTGTGCACGTGGGAGTGACACGTGTCTGGGTGGGGGCCCTGCTCATTTATAAACAGTTTGGTCAAAACAATGCCTGTAAGATCCATGGGCTCATGAAGGGCCTAGTGACTTACCTCTAAGATAATTAAAGAGATGGGTAGAAAAGAGGTAACTTGCAGGCTTGTTTATGGTGCACTCTGTGTACAGGATGATTCTTCTGTCCAGAAGCGATCTCCTCGTGGTGTGTTGGTGATGGGCTATTCATGGTTACTTTCATGTGTCCCATGGTGAGCAAAGGTGTCAGACATGATATTATCCTTTTAAGAAAATCAAGCCATTGCTCTCTTGGTGTTCTGTGGTCATGGTTGCATGTCCTTGATTGTCTGCTATTTTTATTGTTAGCCTTTGCTCAGTTCTAGCATTTCAAAATACGCTTTCTGGGCACAAGTGACAGTTCATTGCTCTTCATGGAAAGCCTTGGCGTTTCCGGTCACAGGTACTGCATTGGCCAGCGCTGACCCTGAAGATGGATTTTGAAACATGACAGTGGAGACACAGTGCTCTGTCTTTGCACTTAGACCACAAAAGCCAACTCCTACAGTTTCTTCTACCATGAAAAGAATGGTGGCAGGGCAATCAGTGACTTGTTTTCCATCCTCACACAAGGCCTCTGGGGGCCTTACGCTTTTTGGCCCGG
This sequence comes from Micronycteris hirsuta, assembly GCA_004026765.1. Lineage (NCBI taxonomy): Eukaryota > Metazoa > Chordata > Mammalia > Chiroptera > Phyllostomidae > Micronycteris > Micronycteris hirsuta. Next base: position 13,781 of record PVJI01011165.1, read on the forward strand.
TGTCTGCTATTACTGAAGTATCTTCCTGGCATAAGCAAGCCCAAGGCTGCACCCGTTTCCCCACAGCCACCCCCGTGACAGTGTCTTTGACAGGCACGATGCAGGCTGCAGCCCTGTGGACGCAGGGGGCAGGCCTGCCCAGTGGTGGGCCTGTGGGATTGTGGAGTGGCTGAAACTGAGACCCTGGCCAGCTCGGCCGGCTCACCAGCTGGGACTTCTGTGGGTACCAGCCTTGGTGGTCAGGCAGCATGACACAAACCTGCTGAGCCTCCCACAGCCTCCTCTGCCCACGAGGCTCCCTCCCTGACCTGTCCACCAGGCCCCTGCCGGCAGTGGGACCTCTTTCACCCTCCGGGCAGCCACCCAGCACAAGGCCAGGCACCCCAGCTCCCTGTGGGGAAACATGTCCCTTCTGTCCCATGCCCTCCTTCCTTCCTGTCCAAGGTCTGCACCACTCTGGCCCCAGGACAGTTTGTTAAAAGTGCCTGTGAATTCTTCCAGGAGCCATTTTATTGTCAAAATTTCAAGATTCAAAAAACAAAAAACCTTAAAGAAAATCCCACAAGTTTCAAAACAAAATGTGGAGGGAGAGAGTAGCAACAGACCTTGGGGTAATTACATGTTTAAAAATTTTTGTAGAATGATGTTCATTTTTTTACTGTGGATCAGCCATTCATTTTTCATCAAGATGACAATTTTTGTTGAGTTCTGGTGACTGAGAAAGAGGCAGCTACACCCTTAAACCACAAATCACCTCTCGGCCTGCCTTTCCCACCTGAGCTCTTGGTTCCCGTGACCTTGCACACGGGCTTCTGCCATTGTGTTGAACTGAAAGCACTTCGTTCATTTGGAAAGGGTCACCACCTCCCCCCAAATCCTTACCCTCGGGTGGCGGGGCTTCTGCACAGGAAGCTTCTCGCCACCTCCTCCCACGCCCTGTGTCCCTCAGTCCTTCCTGCAGTAACCCCCTGCAATCACCTGTACTTGCCCTGAGTATAAATGCTTTAACATAATCTTAATAAACTGAACTGACTAAGAAATGTGTTACCAAAAAAGAAAGTGGTGTTACCTTTCACGCGTAGATGGGTCCGCAGTTCATCAGCAGCTGGTTTCTGTATGTGGCTGAGGTCGGGGCTCAGGCACCATTCTGTTCACGGCGGGTGTCCCGCCCACCCGCGCCTTCTGGGGACGGCCACGCTGGCCCTGCAGGGCCCACTGCGCCTGGAGCAGAGGCCGCCGGCCCCGGCTCTCTTCCTGGCACTCTTCTGTCATCGGTCCTTTCACAAGCACCCCCGCTGTCATTGCTGTAACATTGTTTAAGTGTTTTTAAGTCTCTCTCAGTAAGGTTTTCTGTAGAGGTCTTGTACGTCTTTTGTTAGGCACTTTATGGCTTGTGAAACTACGTAATGATACTAAAATTTCATTTTCTATTTTTTGCTGCTTATATATACGGATATAATTGACTTTTGGTTTTTGACCTGATATCCAGTGACCTTGCTAAATTCAGTTACTAATTCTAATAGCTTGCCCTAGAGTCGAATTTTTCCAGGTACACAATCGTGGTGTCTGAGTAATGTCAGCTTGTTTGTTTTCTGACCCTTATGCCTTTATTCCTTTTTCTGGCCTCACTGTACCTGGACTGGAAGTGCTGTTGGCAGGCACTTTGTCTCATTCCTGAAGGTCACTGTGTCTTTGCTTGTCCGCCACGCCTGTGTCATTCTGCAGGGGCTTCTTGGTTCCTCCTCATCCCGAGAGAGCCTTGGGGGCAGGGGCTCCCGTTCCCCCCGGGGCCCCTCAGGGCCTTGTGGGACCGAGAGCAGGCTGAATCCTCTGGTGTCGCACCTCCCCTCAAGTCCTGCCCGGGGACACCTCTCCTGTGTTCACGGGGGAGAGGAGCACGCAGCTCTGGGCACGCGGAAGAAGCCACCTTGTCCTTGATGGCCGGTGCAAGTCCAGGTGGGACGGCAGGCTGGCGAGGGCCGGCTGAGCTCTGTGTCCATGGCAATCCGCAGGTGAACCCGGACACTGGCTACATCAACTATGACCAGCTGGAGGAGAACGCCCGCCTCTTCCACCCGAAGCTGATTATCGCAGGTGACGAGCGGGGCAGAAACGGCTGTCCCAGTCCCAGTCCCAGGCCTCTCACAAAGCCAGGATAGGACGGTGTTTCCCATGCTGGCCTTGCTCACTGCTAGTTTCTGCTTGGGTAGCTGAGCTTCTTGGGTCTAAGTATATTCTCTTCTTTTAGGACAGATGTCTGTCTTGTCACCATTAGTGCTAGGTGGAATAAGATGTGAGGCTGTCCTCAGAGAAGCATCTAGAAATGTTCCTTCTTGACTAATTGGGGACGGTAATAATAGTTGGGGGCCGTCCCGACTGCCATGACATTGAAGAGGCAGAGATCAGAGTGGTTGCCTTTGGCACAAAGATGATGTTTTTCAAGAATATTCTTCATTTCCTTTCTCAGATTTTAGAGGGAGGAATCTCTAAGCTTTCAGACATATTTGTCCAGAAGCCACCTTGCAGGTGACCCTCGGTTGGCTGTGGGTATCTCTGACAACAGTGTCACCTTTGCCATCTTAGGAACCAGCTGCTACTCCCGGAACCTGGACTACGCTCGATTGCGGAAGATTGCCGATGACAATGGGGCGTATCTCATGGCCGACATGGCGCACATCAGCGGGCTGGTGGCAGCTGGCGTGGTGCCCTCCCCCTTTGAACACTGCCACGTGGTGTCTACCACCACCCACAAAACCCTGCGAGGCTGCCGAGCCGGCATGATCTTCTACAGGCGAGGTGTGCGCCTGGGGGTGCAGTGCTGGCATTGTCTGGGTGCTCACATTTAGTTTAGGAAGCTGTGGGAAATGCTCGCCTGGGGTCCCTCGAAGATATTAGGGTCCCTGAAAGCTACTTAGGGGGGACAGGGACAGGCTTTATAGCAGGGACCCAGAAAGAAACCCTGAGCACGGCTCTCTGGGTCCTGGGCGAGGAGGGAGGCTGCTGTGCTGGGTGCCAGCTAACCCTCCTTGTGAGGCCGCTGCGGGGGCGAGAGGAGGGTGCGGCTGGGCTGCCGCCGGGCGGCCTCCGGGACAGCGCTCTTTCGTGATCCTGCTGTCGTCCACCATGTTTCTCCCAAAGACTCACACTAATCACACCACTGGCGTCGATGTATAAGCCATAGTGCCACTTTGACCATCTCAGTAAGGAATTTCTCTTTCCAGTAATGGAGTGCTTACACCCCACAGGTATGTAGGTGCTCCCACTATTTTGGGATTCCCATACCTGAGAAAGCCAGAGCAGTGATCAGGCCTCATTCAGCCCATGGCGGGCCCTGGTGCATGAACCTGGCATCAGCAGAGAAACCAGCCCTCTGGAGACTGGATTTCTCTTTACCCCTGAATCAGGGGCTCCAGGCCCCTAGACACACCCATGTACCCACTGGAAGCCCCTAAACTCCTCGGAGGGCCTTCACTTGGGTTGCGGTTTCTGCGGCCCGTAGCCCTTCCCACCTGCCTGGGAGACACTGTTTTTCTCCCTGGGCGCCCTGGCTTATTGGACCCAGCCAGCCAGCGCAGGTCTGGGCTGTGCCCCACGTTCACTGTGGTCTTGGGCTGGTTGTGCACCATCTTTCTGCCTCACTTCCTCGCTCTAGAACGGGGTCATCGTAACAGCACCAGTTCCTTTGGACCACCTGGTGAGGAGTCATTGAATTGGTTTAGGTGACGTGCTCAGAGCAGTTCTGGCTCACGAGAAGCTCTGTAGAGACATTAGTAGTTGCTATTGCTGATTATTAACTTTTACTCCAAGAGGAACCTCACTTATTCCCCGTGTCTAGCCACATGGGTCTTGTCTCCCTCAAAGTAGTCATCTTAGAAGGCTGCTCTTTGACACATCTTTGAGGAAATATGCCCAAGGAGTGTTCTTTGTTACAATCTCTTTGGAGGGAAGTTTTCACCTTTCCTTTTCATCTGTGAAAGGGTGGTCTGCCCAAGCTTGGAAGTGCGCCCGCTCTGCCCGACAGCATTTCACAGCAGGGCTCACCTCCAGCAGTAGGGGCCAGGCTTGTGCTGGGGCCCCCCAGCCAGCCTGGGTTTGAGTCCAGGCAGGGAGAAAACAGGTGACAGCCTATCTGGTGTGCCCATTCTGATGTTTTTCTTAATCCAGGAGTGTGCAGCGTGGATCCCAAAACTGGCAAAGAAATCCTGTACAACCTGGAGTCACTCATCAACTCTGCGGTGTTCCCAGGACTGCAGGGAGGCCCACACAACCACGCCATCGCTGGTAAAACATCACCAAACCCATTCCGAACCCTCGGAGGTATACCTCCCCCCGGCAGGCCCCGTGCACTCAGTCGGAGGGTTCTGCTTTTGTTCATCTTGTGGCCCCTCACTCCAGTCTCACCTGCCCACTAAAGTTTGTGCCAGGACTTCCACGCTGGGGAGAAACTAGAGGACTATCTCTGTCTAGGAGATCTAACGTGGGAGACAAGGGGACTGGTATAAGGTAGGGACAGGGGTGGCCACCCCTAGGCAAAGCCGAGGGGCAGGCACATTTTGTGGATAGCCCTCTTTAAGAAATAACGGAAGGAATTTGACAACTGGGAGAAAGCATAGCAGGGAAGTGCGATGAGCAATGACAAAATGCCTCTCCCCTGACATCCTGTCTTCCGGGGGGAAGAGGCACCTGTGTCTGACCCTAGCATCCTCGTGGGGCTGCACCAGCAGCCCCTGGATCTTTCGGATTCCACGATCCCCCCAGCAGGCGGTCACTGACCGATTCCTTCTCTCTACAAGTGGCTTAGGAAATCTGTGATGATCTCAGGAGTTATTCCATTGTCTTCTTTGGAACAAAGCAATTGATAGAAGAGCCCAGGACAAAGGTGTAACTTCTCCATCAAGAGAGGCACTACTGTTTCCAAAGAGGGGAGAGGAGGACACAGTGAATGAGGAATGTGGGCACTAGAGCATGGGGCAGGGCGTCCACCAGGGTGTTTTCTTCTATATTCCCCTTTCGCGCCTTCAAGCTCAGCACCTGCAGTTCCTTCAACCCTCAGATGGTGGCATTACCCAGCCTCCAGTTGCTCTGGGCCTTTTCCAGTCATTTCCACGCACACTGATTTAAGGCCTCTGTGGCGGGTCTTGGGCACGTGCATTTTGCATTCACCTTCATTTTCTGTGCCCCATAGGCAGCCCTCAGGATTGAACACTGGGTACCAGAGCAGTCTGGACGTGCAGGGTAGAATAGGCCTCACCTCACACCTGGACTCTGATCTGAAAGGTCAGCATAACTTGGCATCAAAGCATCAGCCTTCAGGGCAGCTAAGCAATCGTTTTCACATATCAAGCTTTAAAAGGACTCTAAAATCTATCTTGTTTAAGAACAACTTTGCTGTGATCATTTTTTTTTTAATTTTTTTAAAACATTTATTTTTTTTTAAGATTTTATTTATTTTTTTAGAGTGAGGGAAGGGAGGGAGAAAGAGAGGGAGGGAAACAGCAATGTGTGGTTGCCTCTCACATGGCCCTCACTGGGGACCTGGCCTGCAACCCAGGCATGTGCCCTGACTGGGAATCGAACCGGGACCCTTTGGTTCCCAGCCCGTGCTCAATCCACTGAGCTATACCAGCCAGGGATGCTATGATCATTAGCACAAAACTTCTGTGCCTGGACTTCCAGCCAAGATGGAGGCGTAGATAGACACACTGTGCCTCCTTGCACAACCAAAAGAGGAACAACAACAATTTAAAAACAAAAAACAACCAGAACTGACAGAAAATTGAACTGTATGGAAGTCCGACAACCAAGGAGTTAAAAACACGTTCATCCAGCCTGGTAAGCAGGGCGGAGCCGGGCAGACAGGGCTTGTGGCAAGCCAACGGTTTGTGGAGTGTGTGGGGGCAACGCTGCAGCTTCCCGGAGAGACCTGTGGCTGGCAGACCCGGACCCAGCGGGGCTGAGACTGGTGGAGCAGGCAGTCTCTCATTCGAGCGCAGATAATCCGGGAGAAAAAGCTGGGGAGCAGACAGCACAGCCCAGGGCTCCAGCACCGGGAAATAAAGCCTCAAACCACCAACTGGAAACACCTGTGAGGGCTGAAGCGTCAGCGGTAGGAACTCCCAGCATAACAGAGGAGTTCATTGGAGAGACCAATAGGGTCTAGAATGTGCACAAGCCCACCCAACCAGTAATCTGCACAGAAGGGCCCAATTTGCTTGTGGGTAGCAGGGGAAGTGACTGAAAGCAGGCAGAGAGCGTAGCAAGCGCCATTGTTCCCTCTCAGACCCCTCCCCCACAGACAGCTTCACAACAAAGCCACGTGGGTTACCCCACCCTGGTGGACACCTAAGGCTCTGCCCCTGATAGGTAACAGGCGCCCGGAGGGAAAAAAAAATTGGTCCAAATGAAAGAGCAGACCAAAACTCCAGAAAAAGTACAACTAAGCCACAAAGAGACAGCCAACCTATCAGATGCACAGTTCAAAACACTGGTAATCAGCATGATCACAGGATTGGTTGAATTTGGTCACAAATTAGATGAAAAAATGAATACGCTAAGAGAAATAAGGGGAAGTGTCCAGAGAACCAATAGTGATGGGAAGGAAACTGGGACTCAAATCAACGGTGTGGACCAGAAAGAAGGAAAAAACATTCAACCGGAAAAGAATGAAGAAACAATTCAAAAAAATGAGGAGAGGCTTAGGAACCTCCAGGACATCTTTAAACGTCCCAACATCCAAGTCATAGGTGTGCCAGAAGGAGAAGAGGAAGACCAAGAGATTGAAAACTTATTTGAACAAATAATGGAGAACTTCCTCAAGCTGGTGAAGGAAATAGACTTCCAGGAAGTCCAGGAAGCTCAGAGTCCCAAAGAAGTTGTGCCCAAAGAGGAACACACCAAGACACATCATAATTACATTACCCAAGATTAAAAATAAGGAGAGAATCTTAGAAGCAGCAAGAGGAAAGGAGACAGTTACCTACAAAGGAGTTCCCATAAGACTGTCATCTGATTTCTCAAAAGAGACCTTACAGGCAAGAAGGGGCTGGAAAGAAGTTTATCAAGTCATGAAAGGCAAGGACCTACATCCAAGGTTACTCTATCCAGCAAAACTTTCATTTAGAATGGAAAGGCAGATACAGTGCTTCCCAGGCAAGGTCAAGTTCAAGGAGTTCATCATCACCCAGCCTTTATTATACAAAATGTTAAAGGGATTTATATAAGACATGGAGGGATATCAACAGGGGAGTGGGAGGAGGAGAGAGGGGGAAAAGATACAGAGAATAAGTAGCATAAATGGTAGGTAGAAAACAGACAGGGGGAGGTTAAGAGTAGTATAGGAAACGTAGAAGCCAAAGAACTTATGTGTATGACCCATGGACAAGAACTAAAGGGGGGGAGTGTAGGGGGTAGAGGGGAATAAAGGGGAGGAAATGGGACAACTGTAATAGCATAATCAATAAAATATATATATATATTAAAGATTTTATTTATTTTCACAGAGAGGGGAAGAGAGAGAGAGAAACATCAATGTATGATTGTCTCTTACATGCTCCCCACTGGGGACCTGGCCTGCAACCCAGGCATGTGCCCTGACTGGGAATCAAACCTGTGACCCTTTGGTTCACAGGCCAGCACTTAATCCACTGAGTCACACCAGCCAGGGCCAATAAAATACATATTTAAAAAAACATTCCTGGGCCTGGCTGGTGTAGCTCAGTGGATTGAGCACGAGCTGGGGACCAAAGGGTCCTGGTTCGATTCCCAGTCGGGGCACATGCCTGAGTTGCGGGCCAGGTCCCCAGTGAGGGCCATGTGAGAAGCAACCATACGCTGCTCTTCCTCCCTCCCTTCTCTCTCTAAAAATAAATAAATAAAATCTTTAAAAAAAAAAAAACATTTCTGTGCCTGGAAGAAAGGCTACCTCAAAAGCACCTCCTCCAATAGAAGAGGTCTAGAGGTTTAGCCAGGTAACTGTAGGGTTAGAAATATATGTCATGCCCTGGCTGGTGTGGTTCAGTGGATTGAACAGCAGCCTGCAAACAGAAAGGCTGCTGGTTCAATTCCCAGTCAGGGCACATGTCTGGGTTTCGGGCCAGGTGCCCAGTTGGGGATGTGCAAGAGGCAACGGATTAATGTTTCTCTCACACATCGACATTTTTCTCCCTCTCTTTCTCCCTCCCTTCCCCTCTTTCTAGGAAGTAAATAAATAAAATCTTAAAAAACAACAACATGTATATATCATTGTTGTTAGGGGAGGGGTGAATGTAACCATGCCTTTCCATGACACTGAAATGCAAGGAGGCCTGGATGGAAACAATGTGTTTTTTGTCTGTCAGTCTGTCTTTTGATCCCGCCCTTCCTACTGAATGCATTGTCTCTCCCTGCCAGGGGTGGCAGTGGCTCTGAAGCAAGCCCTGACTCCAGAATTCAGACTCTATCAGCGCCAGGTGGTGGCCAACTGCAGGGTTCTGGCTGAGACTTTGATGGAGCTGGGCTACAAAGTGGTAACAGGTACCAACAGAAACTTGGGGGGGGGGGCGCTCACGGACCCCAGGCTGTGACCCTGTGGCTCGCCCAGTCAGTGTGTGGCTGCAGGCTGGTGGCCGTGGCCCTGCAGCTGCGGGTGGGGTGTGAGTCAGGACCACATCGGGGGGAGCAGGTGCTGAGGGAGACGGCCGTTCCCCGTGAAGACCGTGCTCAGCGGTGCCGTCCGCCTGGGTCACTGTGGGCTCACACAATGAGGATGGCACGGCTTTTCTGGCAGACGGTGCGCTTTGTCATCTCTGCTCACAAGGCTGCCAGGCGTGCTAGCAGTGCGTGGCTCGGGAAGGCGGGTCCTGGTCCCCATAGAGCAGATGCCTGCTCTCTGCCTGCTGCCCTCTGTGGGGGTCACGGCCCCCCGAGGAGTGGCCTCCCCGCCAAGCCTTGTGCGCGACAGAGCCGGGGCCAACGCCGTCTTCTCAGCACCCGTGGGTCGCTCCCTTTCTGTTTCGCTTCACTTCCTTTCTGTGCTTTCTCCTTCATCCTCCACATCTTCCAGTAACAGACCCAGGCATCTCAGTCATCACAAGGATTTAGGCCACGCGCCCTCTAGCTACAGGCAGCTCTGGCAGCCCTGCTGCTCGGAGCCTCCCAGGGAGTCTCCCCCTTCCTGAGCTCCTGGGCCTGTGATCCCCCTTTTTACTCTTGAGTCTCTGAAGACTCAGTGCAGGCAGCTGAGGCAGATCGCGGTGAACATGACTGCAGCCAGCATTTCTGGATACCGGCCTCGAGCCCAGCACTGGCCAAGCACCGCGCACGGCACCCCACTCACACCTCACGGCAGCCGTGTGCATTGTTGGGCACACTTTGCAGATGGGCGTCTGAGTTCCCACAGTGTCGAGCTGCCTGACTGGAGCCACATGGCTGTAGCGGGAGGCCGTGGGGCGCAGAGCTCAGCATTAACTCGGCTCACGGACGTCTGAGGGGTCATCGCTGTTGCCCGTCAATGACTCGGTATGAATGAGAGGTCAAAGTGGAAAGATCAGGTACTCGAAAGACTTCTGGGTGACCTTGGGCCAGTTCCAGAATGTTCCTGTCGTGTCATATCTTCGCCTGTACCGCTTTGATAGTGTCACCTTCACAGGAAACGGGGTAAACTGTATGACGGGCCTGTAGTGCCTGGCACCTGATGTGTGCTCAGTGAAGGCAGTGGTTACCCGCTGTTACTGTCCATGGAACTACCACCCGCTACTCTGGTGCTGCCTCAGAGGGAGCCTTGAGGATTGACTTCGGAGATGTGGGAGCTTCCCAAGTGATTTGTCAAAGAAAACAAGCCACGGGTGGCACTGAGCTAGCTGCCCCTCCCAGACAAGCTTTCAGGCCCTTTGCTGGCACCTGGTGTGCTGGGTCATCGCAGTGGGCAGCGTGGTCATTCTCTCGGCCTCCCAGCTGCTCTGCATCAGTAGGCACCCCTTTTACACTGCTCTACCCTCCTGCGGCATCTTTGCTTTACAGGTGATTAAAGCCTTCCAGGGCCCGTGATGGGGCACCCCCTTCATGACCCCATCTGCTCTAGCTCTTCCCTCCCATCCCTCATTTCTGAAGGAGAGAGACATTCCTTCACTTGGCATGGAATTGACCATCCGCATTCCTACATGTCCAACTTGGTTTCCAGGTGGTTCTGACAACCATTTGATCCTCGTGGATCTCCGTTCCAAAGGCACGGATGGTGGCAGGGCTGAGAAGGTGCTAGAAGCCTGTTCTATTGCCTGCAACAAGAACACCTGCCCAGGTAAGAATCTCCCTTGGTTTTCCCTTCCACACCTCTCCTGTCTGCACTTAAGGGCAGAGGTACAGCTGATGGTAACTGGATCTGTGGACAAGCATCAGCTGATCGGGGGATAAGTACACCATGCCAGATGGGAGCTAAGCTGTGGCTCTCTCCTGGACCACGCTTTCCGACAGGCTGGAACCCTGCCAGGGACAGTGCATTGAGGGGGAGGGCTCTGGGTGAGGGAGGCAGGGGCCCCTGGAAAACAAGCTGGATTTCTCCATTGGTTGTTCCTAAGGTATGGCTGTTGCAATCCAAACCCAGTCAGTGCTAGCCTCACTTGAAGGCACAAAGGCCACATCACCATCAAAATATGCTCACTGCCCAGGCCTCGGCTTCCACCTCTGGTGTGGAAATCACTTGTGCTTTTCGATCCAACCACCATTTGCAGGCCTGTTCTTTTTGCACAAGTGCTCCTTTGTAGTGCGCAGCGGTCAGCGGCGAGTTTGGGTGCAGTCCAAAGATCGCACAGAGCCTGTTTATGTTGCAGGTGACAGAAGCGCGCTGCGGCCCAGTGGGCTACGGCTGGGGACCCCCGCACTGACGTCCCGAGGACTTCTGGAAGCAGAGTTCCGCAAAGTAGCCCTCTTCATTCACAAAGGTAAGGATGTGGGTTTGGAACTTTGCCACAGCGTATTGTGTGTGTGGTCTTTGCATAGTTGAGACCCAGCCACTGAAGGACATGTCTGTGTCCAGGCTGAGTGCTGGGGACAGGAGACAGCAGACATCGCCTAGCAAACCATCTGGTCTGAGGCATTTGTGAACTTGTCCTGTCCAAGGACAGGCTCGTACAAGAATCGTTTCTGGGGTCAATGTTAATACCTATAGCTGTCACGCCCCCAGCTGGGGTGTTTGGGTCCTGGGTGTGTCTCATAGCCCCAGCGGACTCCTTTGTCTCTGCCTCACAGGGATAGAGCTGACTCTGCAGATTCAGAAGGACGTCGGCGTCAAGGCCACCCTGAAGGAGTTCAAGGAGAAACTGGTGGGGGATGAGAAGCACCTTAGCGCCATCAGAGCTCTCAGGGAGGAGGTGGAGAGCTTTGCGTCTCTTTTCCCTCTGCCTGGCCTGCTTGACTCTTAGAGGAGCTCGCGGGACTGCGCTCACCTAAGGACACGGTGCCCTTCCCCGGAGAGCAGCACTGCCCCGCGCAGGGCCTGGTCCACTTCTCTGCGCTGACGGTTTCTTTTGGGACTTTTCTCATGTTATCTTCACAAATCAGAATCTGTTTAAACCTCACTGTTAGTAAGTCTGGGACAAATGATTACGTTTAAATCAGAACCTCACTACTATATAATTATTCTGGAAAAATGAAATATTATTTAGCCTTAATTCATTTGAACAGTGGGGTAGGGCAGAGCTATTGGAAAGATTTCCGTAATTTTACTCACCCTTCTCGTAGAGTTACTGGGGTTTCCTCCGACTCAATGCTGCAAATAAGAAACACCCAAGTTCACAGCTTGTAAAAGCTGCCCATATTGTGTTACCCGGTGGGACACCAAAGGAGAACTGAATTACGGCCTTACAACTGAAGAGGGAAATTCTCCTTAAGATTCTGCTATGTGCTTTCAATCAGAATTCTAAGTTAGACAAGTCTATACAAGGTGCCACCCACTATGTGGATTTCTCTGTTAGCTGTGGAGGTGGTCTTCACCGCCCCCCTCCCCGCCCCCGCAGGTTGGAGGGCCTGGGGCACCTGATCCTCTCCTGGTGTGAGAATCAGCCACCGGCTCTCCTGCCCCGTTGAGAGAACTCCCTCCTGTAATCAGGAAGCCAAATGTCACCTTCCCAAAGAAACTTTATTTTTCATAAAGCTGAAGTGCAAAACATAAATGACCATTTTTAATAAGCACAGATTTTTAACCACAGAATGTCTACAAGAATTAGCTTTAAAAAATACAACCAATTTTTATATTTCAAAAATAACTCAAATAAACTAATTTCTTAAAAAGTACACTTCTCATACTATTTGTTTGGCATTTACTCTGGTGCAGCCATACCTAAGCTGCTGTCACACACGCTGGTCAAACTCACCCTCGCCACTGGGACAACCGCAGCTCGCGTGGCGAGCTCAGGTTCATATTCACGAATATGGACAAACATGCAGTAATAAAATACTTTTCAAAAAAAATAACAAGATTTCCTCACAGACTATGCTTTTCACTGCAGCCTTAAAGGTGGCATTTCACTCGGCCCGACTTGTGTAGCCAGCCAGCGCTGGGCAGTCGGTGGGCGAGGAGCCCTGGGGTCTGCCTGGAAGGCACCTGTGGCCTAGGGTCCTGTGTGTTGCACCTGCTCCAACCCAGTGGGGACAGCTGCTAGTCTCTGGGTGTGGGTGACACACCAGCGCCCACATCTGTGCCTCAATTTGGGAGCTGTTACGCTGCTACACAGTCCTACTCCAAGGGTCTGACTCCTCCCCAGATGAAGACAAAAGGACATTTCTAAGACCCCGTGTAGCCTCCGTGTTGGAGCGGAACGCTCACTCCCAGGGAGCCAGGGCAGCCTAGTTCACTGCCAAGTGCTCGCTCCACCCCTCCTGCTTCCTCCTCTCCGTGTGCGAACTAAGCCTCAATAGATGATGCCACATTAGGTCACTGCCCAACAGAGAAAGGGCTCCAGAAAACTTGATGTGCTCCAACCTTACCAGCCGAGACTGTTCTTCTAGCCAGTAACAATTTGATGCTTTTTCCTTTTTGTAGTCCGTTAACACCATTATCACTTATAAAAGATTCCAGTTTTTTCACTATCACAGTATGGGAGAAACGCCAGGAAGCTGGGTGGTTTGATTCAAAGCATGAACTAAAATCACTTTCTTCTGTGCTCTCCAGGGAAATGGGAGGCAACATTTGAGTGCTGGCTTGGCGGGGGGAGGGGGTCGATGCCTGCAAAGGCCACCCACACCTACCACCTGTGCAAAGACAACACGTCAGCAACAGAAGGCCCAGGGAGGCAGGGCATGTGTCTGGCAGAAGCGGGTGGTCAGTGAGCATGTGAGGTCTTCCACTGCTCTTGGCCTCCAGACACATCCCTGAAACCAAACAGGCCTGGCATTTAGGGTAGAGCCTATGGGCCATCCTTGGGTTTTGAAATGGCTTTTGTTCGTTTGGGGTTGAAGTCTATTATACTTTGTAGTAACTCATTTGAAATAAAAGGTAAAAGCTGGATTGGAAATGACAGGTGAGCTATCATAACCCATTTCCAGATTCTGGTACAGTGTGTGTAACTTGGGCCACTGCAGTCAATCGTGGGAAAGCTACAACTTCTAAAGCCCGAAGACCCCGCTGAAGGAGCAAGGTCCCTGGGGAGACAGGTGTGAGGCAGCCGCTCAGGCTGGGCGCCTCAGCACCACGGGTGCTGTGAGAACCTCCGGCTGGTCTCCGAAGCGGAGCCCCGGACTCGTTACTGCAGGACTGCCGGCCCAGTGGGCCTCTGTCAGCGTGGAGTGCTTTAAAAAAGGAAGGGAGGCCAGTAATCGGAAGTAAAGAAACCTCAAAGTTTCAGTGCCTGGGCCTTCATAGGACTGAATAATAAGGGGCACTGATGTCCTTTACTTTCTGGGAAGTATTTTTTAATGTTTTATTAACACTTACTAATCTATTATAGAGAAAAACCTCAAATGAAAATTCTTGAAGAGTAGCCCCATTTCACAGGGCTCCCACCATTAAAATTTACAGATGCATCTGAGACTTCTGGTGGGTCCTAGTTCTCCGAAGTGGGGGGAGGGGACGAGGAGGGGCAGCGTCACAGGCTCAGCTGCTTCAGCCCAAACGGGCTCAGTCCAGGTACCACTTTGAGAAGAAACATACTTGGCGTCAGGCAATCCTTTTAAACTGCCACACTGAAGTTAGATTTTAATCAAAATTTAAATCCTGGAATTCGCCTACTAGTCAGTGAAGCCAACCTGCCTTCTTCATGTAGAAAACAACGGAAAGAAAATGGCTGCAGGTGTGCTTTGTGTGAAAGGTGAGCAATCAAGTATCTGTATGTTCAAAAAAACAAACAACTCCAGTGAGATGCTCTTGGTTTGCTCCCGGCGGCTGGCCCTGCAGTCTGTTCTCTTCACACTCGACTGGTCTCGCCTTAAGAGTCCTCAGGCCTTCAGAAGCATCCCGGAGGCAGGGCTTCTGAGTGAAGCCCCTCCAAAGCAGACGTCAGTGGCAGTGTGTGGCCTTCACTTCCAGGCCAAGTCTGGCTGACCTGCGTACCAGTTTCCCCAGTGACAAGTGTTAACTGCAGAGTCCGCATCAGTGTGAAACACTGGAACAGCAAGGGTGCTGCCAGTGACCAATTTCCATCTTGTCATTGGGGCCCCACAGAACTTTCTTCCCTGACATAAAATGTCACAAACTCATGTCCCTGGAGGCCTAAGTAGACAGCAAGTAGCCACACAGTTAGAAAACAGAGCAGCATCTTGAACACGAGGGAGGGGCTCACGGAGAGAAACAGGCGTCCTGTGCAGCCTCCTCCTCAGGCCACCACACTTCACATCGCAAAGCTGCCACACGTCCCAGGAGAGCTGTCTGTGAGGATGTGCAATGGACAGAGGTACAAGGGAAACTGACGAGACGTGAACAGCACCATTTGCCATAGAAGGTTCTCAGTCATAGCCTCAAAGGCAAAAATCACATGTCCACAAAGAAGGCCACACAAGGCCTACCTCCTTCCCGGAGGAAATCCCTGCCATGACAGGACTGGGGACCCTGACCAGCCGCTGGTGGGTGGGAGCCAACAGGCCCTATCATTCTGCAGAGAACGGACCGAAGCAGTGATGAGGCAAACCCTCCTTCGTCAGCGGGGGTCTCTGCGACTTCAATGGTGTGCCACGAAGCAGACAAGCAGACCAGGTGTCAACAGCAGGGCCCCAGCCACAGAGCATGGCCCCAGCAGATACGCACGTGTGTGCTCAGGAGCACCACTTGTCGCTGGCTCAGGTCTGTTTTATCACAACTTTATGGAGACAAATTAAAAAGCAGTATTATCAAGAGTTCTCCGTACTTAGGGGGAAAACTGCTTTAAAAAAAGAGGCATAAAATTTTCTGGGTTGCAATAAATCCTTCAATCTACATACCAGTGGCCACTGTGCAAAAAGCTCAGGGAGGTCATGGTGGGGGACGTGGGAGCATCTGAGCAGGCGCAGAGAGCCACATGGCGGTGGAAGTGAGCTGCGGTGAGGCGAGCACACGTGGGGGAGCTCTGTAGGGACGGCTGAGCTGCCATGGGTGCCCGTACTCCAGGCCTGTGACACCTCCCCAAGTAGAACGATAACGACAGCCACACAAGAAAGCTCTCCTCGTTCCTGGAGGAAATCCCCGCCATGAGTTACTACCACCTGGACTGCCCACCCCTGCCAGCCAGCTGAACACAACTCTGCTGTCACTGTGCTCGTGAGACCCGCGAGAGGTAGTGAAGTGGTTGCAAAGGTTTGCTTTGGGTGAGTGGACAGTGCTTACTCTGGCCAAAAAAGTGGACCAGGCCCCAAAGAGCCTGCTGGCTCTTCATCACTTGCACAGTGGTGATGGCTTCACAGCACCTTGGCCCTGCCTGTCTCCTGGGCTCTCTGCCTCCAAGAGCAGTGCTGACAACTAGTGACTACGATGATCTCTCTTGCTGACCTGTGGGAACAATTTCCAAGATGAGGGAGCAAGGGTGGGGACAGGGTGCTGCTCACCGCCACCTGCGCACTGGGGCCTAGAGGGTGAGAACTTCCACTGCACAGCTGGGACAGAACTCTCTCCCTTCTCCTCGCTCATCCCAGGGTCTCTCCTGGCATGATGGGCTCCGGGAGACCATTCAGCTGCAGTACGAATGAGGCAATGGATGTCCCGTCACCCTACTTTCCACCAAATCATTCCAGTGAAACAGGCTGCTGCACTTGATTTTGCTGCTCAAGTGTTAAGCAGAGATGAATGTGGCCACCATTTTCCTCCCATCAGGGCTTCATGTTCCCTCCCCTCATCTCACCCCACTGAGGCTTTCCTCTGCCCTGGCTACCAGTCCTGGGTCCTCGGGTCACTCCTTACCAAAGAGACAAGAGCTGTTACAGTCCTTCCAGACAACTTCAGAGAGAGCCAGGCTCTCCCTCTGCCCAAGTCCAACTGGCAGGCTGCCTGGAGCCACCTGGGAACCACGGCTGCCACCTTGGTTTCCTTCCCACCTATGACACCATAAATCTAAAAAGCTCAGAGGAGTGCTTGGTCATGCCAACCTTTCCCTTCCCTGTGCCCTGAGTCAAAGGTCTTGGTCACAGAGCCTGGGACTGGCCTCAGATTTTGTGCAAAAAACTGGGGACATAGTCAAACCTAAGCATGGGATGGCTGATCCCAGGAGACTCCTGCATATAGGACAGTTTCAGCAGCTCAGCCAGATACTTGACCACCTTGACATCTTCATTCACTAGACCCAGATTCAGCTTCAAAAAGCTTGCCTGCCTGCTGGCAACCAACTCCTCTATCTCCTTGTTGTGGGCAGGCAGGTGCAGGTGATGGCAGAAGGTGTAGAGGAAGGCCTTGGAGCAGAGCTGGGTGAGCATGCTCTGGACGTGCAGGTAGTAGGTGCTGCCCCGCTTGATTTGCGTACGGTGGTCTGCCAGCCGGGGCACGAGGGTGCCTCTGTAAAGGGGGCAGCGCAGGGTCTTGTTGTCCAGGTCCAGAATGCTCGTGTAGCGGCTGTAGCGGCTCAGAACGTGGAGGGTGCTGGCACTGGCAGGGGATGCCACTCTGAAACACACAGGCCAAGGTCAGGAGGAAGGGCAAGGGCCAGGAAGATGAAGGCAAATGCTTGGGTGTGGGGCTGTCTCTAGGCCAGCTTCCACCCAGCCAACACTCTGGCTCTTTCTGGAAGGTCAATGTGATCATCATGATCTTCGAAGGGTTCCTCACCACGCTCATGACCAAGTTCAAGTGCCTTGGCATGGCCAAGGCCCTATACAACCCGCTTCCTGCTGACCTCTGAGGCTTCGACTGTTACTTCCCCACTCTCCCCTGCAACCATGCCAAGCTTTCGGTGGGGCCTCAAAATCACGGGTCTATTTGCTCTGCCTTCTTCCCTTTTGTACATGGCTTATGCCAACTTAAACCTTCTCCAGCCTTCCCTCATCCCCTCTTCTGCTTTCCTGCTATGACTTGGTCAAACTCCTTAACCTTTCTGAGACTTCTCTGTAAGACAGAGATAACAGTTCCTACTTCATGGGGTCCTTGTATAGGAGAAATGCGTGGCTCTCAGAATCATCCTGTCACTGACCAGGGGAGTGACAGCTGTCTGTCTTCTTGTCTCACCTGCTAGACAAGAGTTTCTGCAGACCCAGGACTGTCCCTGATTTGCCCTCCTGTCCTCACTGCTCTGCACAGCAAGGGTAGGCAGGCAGGGTCTGCCCAGTGAGGAAAGGAGGCTGGAGTAGTTGATCTTAGTTAGCAGCTCCTTGAATCTCTCCCCTATGTCAGTTTTCCCAGAAGAACTGGGATTACCCTGCAGAGTATGGCAAAGACTGGCTGACCAGAGACTTCAGACTGACACACTCTGGAATTCAGGGCTTGTGTTAGACCTAAAATGGTGTGTGCAATGGACTGACAGTCACTTGGGACCAAGGTAATCTCACAGTATTTTTTCCTTTCTGAATGTTATCTTGCAAAAATTAACACATTTACTGAAATCTACTATATTCCCGGTAGTGACCCAGAGGCTAAGCAGGCAGCAAATAAGCCTGGTTTGGTTGGGAAGAAAAGCCGAGTACACCGAGCGAATGGAGATGTGATCTACCTCTTCACAGGAGGAGGTCGGGGCCAGAAGGTCCTGGAGGAGTGGCCCTTCAATGGGGGAAGGCATCCAGACCACAGTGTGAGCAAGGTCAAAGAGATGGCAAAACAGCCAGCCAAACGAGCCATGCATTCTGAGAACTGTAGAGAGAGCGTTGGGCTGTGGCCCACACCCCATAGGCGATGGGGAATCAGGCTTGTAGGCAGCACGTTGGCTCCTCAGGGAGGCAGGCCTTTCCCCACGTTCCCAGTGTCCTCAGTCCACTCCCGACACAGCGGCCCAAGGGGCCAGGCCAGGAGCCAAACTCCTCCTCAGGCTCGCCACATCTAGCCCACCAAGGCTCTGCCACAGCAGCACAGCCATGCCTCACCTCGTCTCCCCGCTTCTCCATCCTAGCCACCCGTCCCGAGGGAACATCCTGGCCTCAGGCCCAGCCTCTGCGGGGAAGGCTCCAACACCCCACCCACTCCCACCTGTGGCAGCACCATCTCTTTGAGAAGATGCTGCTCCTTCTAACATTTCTATTTCCCTCAAAGCTCCTCATCAGGAGGCCAGATGACATGGGTAGAAGCAAGTCCCAGGCCTATCCCTAAGTTACACAACACGGGTGTCTGAGAGTCTCACACCTGTTTAGATTCATCACGGTCAGTCCCAAAGCCAAGGAGGCAAACTCTGTAGAGAGGAGGGCACTGAGGCCCAAAGAGTGGCCATCACTTGTCCAAGGTCACCCAGCTTGAAAGTGGCTGGGCCAGGACTCAACCCAGGGCTTCTGACCCACCCTAGCGCTATTTCTCACCAGAACTGAGCTGTTTTTAAGATAGTCCAGGGCTTGTTATTGCTGTTTAGTAAGTAATACAATAATCTCTGGTTTGGGCTTCAAATAACGGGAGACTGATTTGTCTATCTCTTGTACTCATCCTGTGCAGTGAGGCCCTACTTTGGTAGGAAAAAAAGAACAAACCACCAGTAAGACTGGCAGTTCTAGTGTGGGAGTACTTATAGAGTTCATCGTCTGAGCTGGTTTTAGCTGGAGACAAAGCACCAGGGTGGGAAGAGAATCTTCTGAGTCACAAAATTCTAATTGCAGATTAACTCAGCACACGGGACCAATCCTCTTACTAGGCACCCCATAGATAGGAAGCTCATGACCACACAAAGGCAACTCTTCCAACCACACTCTCTATGCGGATCCTCAGATGGGCCTCAGCCTGCTTCTGTCTCAATGCTGGGTGTGCCTGCGGGGTGACTCACCATCCATCCACAAACCCAGCACTTCTGAGGGCTGCCAGGCACGGCACGAGGGCTGCGCACAGAGCCTAGCTGTGTCTGCCTCCAGCTCCACATGGGGGCTACTGTAAGCCCCGTTCACACACAGGTTCAACAAGTTGTGCTGAGTGAATGAAGAGATAACTGGTCCAAATCACACGGCTAGTAGAGTGAACACCAGGACCTGAACTCAGCACACCCACGGCCTCCCTCTGACAGCTATGGACCACAACTCCATGGACTTCCATCTCACGGTACTTCCACGTCCTGTCTACTCTGTTCACCTTGCAATATTTTTTCAGGTGATTCATAGCAAATCCAGTCCCCACTCCACTTCTAGCCCCTCAGCTGACCCTCTAGTGACAGGTCCCCTAGGGAACAAGGCCTCCAACCCCTGTCTACCATTCCAAAGTCCCTGCAGGCAGATGCTCCCAATTCCCAGCACGTAGCCACACTCGGAGGTCTGAGCAGGAAAGCTCCACAGAAGTAATCACTTTTCCACTTGGGATTCTTGGAAAGATCTCAGCTGTCACTCTGATAGGACTCTTGTTTTTGCGGAGGGCTGCTTCAAGGCTCTGCAGTCCGGTGGTACAGGCCACACTCAGCCCCTGCTGCCATGGCCTGCCTTCCTCAGTCTGTCTGGGCCCTGGTAGGGTATCAGAGCAGGGCTCGTACTGCTCAGGCACAGATCAGATGTGATGGGCTTTCCAACCTCTGCAGTCACAAGGCAGGCCTTGTCAGCAACCTCTGCAGATGCAAAGAGCCTGGCGGGGGTCGGGGGGGGGGTCGGGCTGACAGCAGTGACAGAGCTGGGGATGAAGAGAGGGCTAACCGAGAAGGCCATGCATGCCCTGTCCTGGGATGCACCATACTGCTGGCTCACCTTATAATTCTGGCAGTGGGCCCAACAGCTGGCATATAGCCCTCAGTAAGTACTTGGCAAATGATCATTCAGTGACCCAATCCTCTTATTTTCTCTGAAGGAAACAAAACCTTGAGTGAAGGAGTGACTTGTCCAGGTGTTCACTCTGGATGAACAGTGGTAGGGAAGGGGCGCCACAAGACTCAGACCACCTCACACCTCCTCTGCCATTCCAGGGTGCCAAATACACTGCCAGCTACCCACTCCTGCACCCACGGAAACATCGTTAATTGAGACAGCAGGATTTCCAGTGCAG
Organism: Micronycteris hirsuta; assembly: GCA_004026765.1. Taxonomy (NCBI): domain Eukaryota; kingdom Metazoa; phylum Chordata; class Mammalia; order Chiroptera; family Phyllostomidae; genus Micronycteris; species Micronycteris hirsuta. The sequence goes on from PVJI01011165.1 coordinate 34,290, forward strand.
CCCAACCTAAGCCTCAGAATACTTCCCAACAGAGCACTTCAGTCAGGTACCCAGTAGAGTGGAGCTGGTGTAAGAAATAAACGTCTGTGGCCATTCTGGCACATTCTAAGGAGGGAATTTAATAGAAAGCCTCTGGAAAGGGCAAGACTGTGTGAGCCTGGTCCTCAATAAGCCAGCTGACATCAACAGCTTGATGTATGTTTTAGATTCTCCACTTTTGAACTAAGAAAGTCAAAGTTCAAGGGTTGGGACGAGGGGATCGAGTTGGAGAACAGAAGGTGTGTGCGTGTGTGTGAGATGCCCACCCATCGTTTCACCAAGAACAAGCAAAACACAATCCCTGAAAAGCCTTTCCCTTCCTGGGACAGAATGGTTAATCCCAAAAGCACAGAGGTGCCCTCGGCTGAGGGTCAGGACCGTGGAAGGAAAGACAAAGCTTCAAGGGCAATCAGTAAGGCTGCAAGGGTTACCTGCTAAGACTCAGATTCTGCATCTTTAAGCAAGGACTTAGTGGTTTCCCGCAGTGCCCAAGGAATGAGTTTGTCCAGGTGCCTCACGTACATCACACCGTGTTCCCCATGTTGTCGCTCTCCCCCCCCAAGGGCAACCCCACCCTCCAGGCCATTCAAGCCAAAGACCCAGGCCTTCTCCCTTCCTCCTTCCCGCCTGTCACTAAATTACTCTCTTTTCTTAGAACACACAAAGCACCTGCTGTTAGAACTCTCACTTTCCTGTACAGTAAGGCTCTGGTAACCTGTCTGCCCCTTCTCCTAAACTATAAATTCTTCCAGAGCAGCGGCTTTGCTCGGGTACCTCCAGCTGGTACCCCAGAACCTGCCAGCATAGCCTGTCAATTCTCAACAAGTGAATCAAGTCATGGCATGGAAGTGATACTTGTTTGAATTCCACCACGACCCTGGGAAAAGCCTAATGCAGCAAGGGGTAGTAAGTCTGGGCGACTTCTGTATGAAAGGTGAACACAAGGAGACTCAGGGTGGTGACCTCACTGATACTAGGAACCCATGTAAATGGGAAGTCGGAAAATTGGAATAAACAGGGGTTGACTGCAGTGTGGGAGAAATTCCTTTTGCCCTTCCTATGTGGTATGGGAAACACAGGCTGTGTCAGCAGGGATCCGCATGATCACCTAGCTCAAAACCTTTGCTTTACAGATGAGCAAAGTGGGGTGCAGAAAAGGGACTGAGGAAACTGAACATAGTGTGTACACTGAGGAGGAGCCCCTTGAGCCAGAGAACTTGTCGAGCAGTTTTGGAAAAATAAAAAGAATCTACTACAGCACAAGTAAGAAACACAGGGAAATGACACAGAAAGCATTCAGAGAGGGAGAAAGAGCTGGCTTTTGCCTTCCCTTATTAAGACAGCCTTCAAAGGCAAACAGGACAGTGGAGCGAAAGCCGCAGAAGCCCTGTGAATGTCCCTCTCAGCAGTGATGGCTGCCCTCTCCTATTACCACAGCCCTTTCTCAGAAGCAGATCTCTCGTCAGTCACCTACACCATAGTGTGAATTTGAGAATCAGCAAGAACCTGAGATCTGCAAGTACAGTCTTTTCCCAAACCTTGCTGTACACCTTAACCCAGACCAGCTGAATCAGAATCTTGGAAGTGGGGCACAGGAATCGTAATTTTTAAAATTCCCCCATAATTCTGGCACAGCAGGGTGCAGACCAGGATCAGTAACCACTGAGGAACTATAATCCCCTCATGTGACTGACAGACAAGGAAACACAGGGCCAGAGAAGTAGAATGAATTGCCAAGAGTAACAGTGAGTTGGTGCTGGGCCCGGTCTGGAAGCCAGGCCTCCTGACTCTGGGTCCACCACCCAAACTTTTAACTTCATCCAGAGGGATGTAGATTTGAAGCGTCGTCTCTAGCTGGACAAGGAAGGCCCTTCCCCGCTACCTGTAACCAATTACCTCTGCAGGCCAATTAGCTTCCACTTCTGAAAATCCGTAATGTGCAAAGGGGAGGAGACCCAGTGCTTCACAGGTTTGGCATAGCGGCTGTAGTTGGGCACGAAGATGGACAATGCTGTCACAAGCTTCCTGACTATGGCCTCGTCCTCCCCCAGGACCACAAGCGTCCTCCCACTGAGCAGGGAGTAGATGGCTGGGTGGGCAAAGGGGTACTGGCGGATGAATTTTAAGGCATTCTGGCCAGCCCTCTTTTTATGCCTCTCAGAAGAGGGGCCAGTGAGAAGCGCAGAGGGAGTCCTGTCCATGCTGGTGGAGGCTACACTGCTCACACAGCTGGTGGTGTCTGAGTAGTTGTCCAGGCTGGTCTTACTTATGTCCCAGCTAGCCAGCAGGCGGCTTGGGTCCAGCTCATAAGCAGGGAAGCCTTCAGAACCGTTGTCTTGGGAAGAAGGGCTGGCATTTTCCACTGCAAAGCCTACGTGGAACCCCTGGCCCTTCTGCCTGTAGCGCTGTGGGGGGATGCTCACTACTCCATCCTCATCAGAGAGTATGTGGACTGGAGTGGAGAGTGGCACCAGCAGACTATCACTCTCCTTCCCAATGCAGCAGGAGTCTGCTTGTGATGAGATGTTTTCTAAGCTGCCTTCCTCTGGCTCACCCAGCTCGGCTGGGCTGATGCTTGCCTGGAAGTGGATGGCTCCCTCACTATCATCTGCATATGATTCTTCTTCATTAATAGCACTTGGGTAGCTGGCCTTAAACTCGTCAGGGATGAGGGCCTCAGAGGGGCAGGTGCTGAGGACTTCAATGCTGTCCTCACTTATGGTCCTGTGGCTGACTGCTTTGCTCCGGATCACCTGGGGGCTCAGTGGTACCATGAGGCTAGCCTGGCTGTCAGACTTAAACAGCACAGAGGCAGACTTCTCCGTGCCGAGAACCTCAATGCTTTCACCACTGCTGATACTGCCTTTCATATCCATATCCAGGTAGTCCAAGTTTTCCTGGAGGTCAAAACTGCTCAGCTGTGTCGTCTCCACTTCCCTGTAGTCCTCATCTCCAAGTTCCTGCTCCATCTTGATCAGCACCGACTCCACACTGGACTTGTAAGAGCCAACACTAATTAACACTCGAGGAACTGGGCATTCTTGTAGAGATCTGGAAGGCGGCCTGTCTTGACTGGGCTTAGAGGGTATGCTTTCTTGTGTCTCTACCACCCTGTCATAGACATCCACAAAGTCTTCAAAGAGGAAATTCGTTATGCGCTGTTGCTTTAGTAGCGTTCTGTCAATCTGGCTAGTCAGGAGATAGCACAGGTCTCCTCTGAACATGTGCTCAATGTGGCTGAGCTGAGCCAGAGTCTTGGTGAAATATTCAGTGTCACAGAGCTCTTCCAAGGTCTTCAGTTTCTTGTCAAAGCACTTGGTGGACTTTGCTTTGATGAGTTTGGGGGTGTAGGCAGGTCTGCAGGTGTAAAGGTCTGTGTCAGCACACTCATCAGGGTTAGAAGTAGTGGCTGCCTGGTCAGGCTGATCCTGAGTATGCTCCATCTCCCCAGAACACACATTGGACCCCTTCAACTTCCGGTGAGGGTATGACCGGATCTGCTTCAGCAGATCTTGATGTTCGATGATAGACTTCTCTACACTAGCCAATTCATTGGCTTTCTCAATTGCTTGAGATGAGTAAAAGCCTTTGTCATTGGCTTTCTTCTGGATCTCCGTTTCAGTGTGCAGCACAGTCCTGGTGTAATCCAAGTCTTTCAGTTTTTTTTCAAGTTCCACAGCAAAGGCCTTCCTGTTGCCTGTCTTCAAGTACTCAGAAGCTTTAGAAAATTCAGCTGAAAGCTCCTGAAACTGCTGCATGATTTTGTGCTGGTCTGCTGAGATGTAAGCCATGCAAAAGGGCCTCACAAAGCCACGGGCCTCCAGGTCGTACAAGGTAAGGTGGTGCACATAAGCAAAGGCTCCCTCTTTGGAGTCTCCCAGTACCACCTTGGAGTCCTCCACAAAGTTCAGCTTGGGATAAGCAGAACCAGGGGGGTGCCCCACGAAGGAAGCCTGGTAATCCACAGACATGATCCGCAAGGAGAAGTAATTCAGATCAAAAGTACCGAAAACTTTGGTGTCATTGGGGATGGTCAGCAAGGGTTGGGGTCCCACCTGCTCCGAGAACTCGGAAATAAGGATGAAGTCCCGAGAGAACTTGGCTCCAGACAGTTTGGACCATGGGTTAGCTCCTTGGCTTGCGAAGGGGAAGAGCGGCACCGAGTACTCCTCCGGCAGGGCCGGCTCACTGTAAGGCTCCTCCTCGTACTCATCCTTTTTGGTGAAGGCCACCACGTCAGGGGCGCTGATCATTATTCCCAGATATACGGAGAGAACATTGAGAGGAAGGGAAAAAGAAGGCTGGGGTAATCAACACAAGGAAGCCAAGACTCTGGAGGAAGAAGCAAAGTCCTTGCTGTCTTCTTTGTGCCTTCAGGGGTACTTGGCTGCCTCTCACACTCCCGCGAACTCAAACTCCCACCGCCCCTCCGAGGTGTGTCTCCCCCAGAGCCCTCCAGGCCTCATGAACTCCGCAGGTCCGGAAGACCGGAGAGGCCGGCCGCCCTTCTCTTCCTCCACCCCCAGTGAGGGCAGCCGGCGTAGAGCACCTGCAGCGAGGTCACCGGGACTTCTCCGAACCCACCGGTGACAGCAACAGCCTCGGCCCTGAACTGGTGTCTAACGTGGGGCTGCAAGCCGCCGCAGAGGCCAGCCGAGCGTTGCTGCTCCCACAACCCGAGGCAAAAACGGTCGCGGCTGCTTGGACGCCACAACCAAAAACCAGCTACATTGGCGCCGCCATCTTGGCATCACGTGACTCGCGGTACGGCGCTGTGTGACCCGGAAACGTCCGCGTAGGCTTCCGAGCGGGAGAGGAAAAGGTTGTGGCCAGGCGGGAGATTTGGGAGGGACTGTGGAGAGGCCTCCTCCAAGAACCAATCGGTGAAACTAACTACTGTTTGGAAGAAGAGGAAATGTGGGGGCGCGGAAACGTGTGGGACTAGGGGGTCCAGGAGCGCGAGGCAGCGTGGGAGTTGTAGTTCTCGGTCCCGTGAACTCCCGCCTGGCGGAAGAGGCCGGAGAAGGCGGGCGGGAGCGGAGTGTGGTGGTACACGATTTGGCGCTCAGGCGGCGGTGGTGAGGGAGAAGCGAAGTGGCTGCAACTCCGACGCCCGGTGGGCTGATGGGAGGAGACCGGGACGGTGTCCGCGGCACTGGCGGTTCCCGGCGTCTCTAATTCCTTAGGGTGGGCTCGGGGTGGCCGTCACCTCGATTTCCCCAGCATGCGCGAGCACCCGGGATGATCTTCCCCGTCGTCCGCGGCGCGCTCCGCTGTGTGCGTTGGCCTGGAGGCCGAAACTTGTCTGCCTCCGCCATGGAGGTGGCCTTCCGAGGTGTGCGGAAAGTCCTCTGTGTGGCCGAGAAAAACGACGCGGCCAAGGGGATCGCCGACCTGCTGTCCAACGGTCGCATGAGACGGGTAAGGAGACGCATTTCCAGGCAGCTGTACTTGGTGAGGCCCACGGAGTGGGACTTCGTGGTGGGCGCCGGAAATAGGGATGAAGGCCACTTCTCTCACCTGTGGGCGGTCGCTGTGTCCCCGAGACCATTGCGATGGCTACCTCTCTTACGACTGACTGATAGGCATTTTTAAATGTAGTGAAGAGGTTTCGCTCATTTGTTTGAAAACCTTGGGTCCTCCCGCGGTTGACTCAGTCTTCCCTCCGGATTCTAAAACCCGATGAAGTTGGGAATCACTGACTGACCAAGCTCCTTCACCTTGGCATTCAAGCCCTGCCTGATCATTCCCAGGGAACCTTATTCTCTACCATACCCCCTGCAGTTCTGCAGACCTGCCGTTTCTACAGCCTTTAAGGGCCCACCGACAGGGCAACACTGTACGGCTTGGAGGTTAGAGGCAGATCTCAGCCCTTTTCCTACTGCCAGCAATGGCCCTTGACTACCAGTTCAGCACAGGAATCCCTAACTTGGGGTGCAGTGAAGAAGGAAACTTTATTCAGTGCAAAACAGCCATGGGTCTTTGAGCTTCAGCTGGGGAAACATTCTGGGGTGGACAGGGAAAGTGCTCAGAAAGGAAACTGGTTTATATAGACATAAGTCCCCACCCCTGGTCCGTAATTAGCCCTTCTTCATGCAAATGAGGACTCCAAATCCTTGCAGTTTGGTCCAAAAGACACTATACTGATTGGTCAGAATGGAGCCCCTCTGGTTGTTGGGGGAATATAGCTGCACAACGCAGATTGGTTGGGAAAAGCCTCAGTCCTATTGGTTGAAATAGGATTCCAGGAACTCCTTCCTAAGGGCTGCTCAGATGGCAAAAACAGTGCAGGCTGGCGGTTCAGAGCAGGCTTCTCTGTGAAGACCAGTTTGCATGAGAGGGCCTTGTATAGAAATGGTTGTTAGGCTCTGTTTTTTTTTAGATTTTAGCCCAGTTAGCCAGTAGGAGCCGTTAGTGGTTATCTTCTTTCACAGGGTCCACACTGTCATACAAATTCTGAGAGACAGGCGAGCAAGGGATGAGACGTATTCTAGACACACTGGGGCACACAGGAAGGGGAGAGTAAGAAACGGTTTTGAAAGGGAGTTACCGTGATGCCTTCAGAGCTGTTCAGGAGTGTCTCTCAAACAATAACAGCGGAGCCTGAAATGGTTTTCCAGAGAACGTTTCTGAGCGCATGGGGTGAAGTTCCCTGCTCCTTTTTCTTTCAAATCCCAGGGTCCTTAGACCTGTTCTTAGTGTGTGGCTAGTGGAAGTAGGAGCGAAGGTTATGTGGGTGCTGAGAGGTTCAGCTCTTCCCAAAACCAAGAGTCCTGGTGACCAGCTCCAAGGTTTGTCTACTTAGAGGTCTCTGGGCCTCTTAAAAATGGCCTGTCTACACCTTATACTTACTTCTGTATTCTTCAGGGCTTTATTTAAATGTTTCTTCTTCAAGGAACCTTTCCTTGCAGTCTGTTCCCTCAACTGGGAGAGGGACACTTTATGATGTGCTGTCATGGTACCCTGTTCTATTTGGAAGACAGCTACCAATTACAGTGAAATAATGCACTGTGCAGTTATTTATTTGATGTCTCTCACCGCCCCTCCTTGGCCTCTGAGCTCCAAAGGAAAGGAGCTATGTCTGTTTTCTGCATTGCTGTATTCCTACTTCCTGACATGGTACCTGGAATACAGGAGACTTTCAGTCAATATTTATTGGATGAATGTTTGAGCTGAAACTCGAAAGTCTTACCCGGCAGTGGAAATAGTATGTGTAAAACACAACCAGTGTCTTGAAACAGTTTGGAGAGTTCAAAAACTGAAAAGTTAGGAGTGGGAGGAGGAATCAGGGAGTTAAGCAAGTGAGGAACTTGAAGGCAGATCATAAGGGTATTAGAGAGCCATGTAATTTTTTTTTTTTAAGATTTTATTCATCTATTTTTAGAGAGAGGAGAAGGGAGGGAGAAACAGCAATGTATGGTTGCCTCTCACATGGCCCTCACTGGAGACCTGGCCCGCAACCCAGGCATGTGCCCTGACTGGGAATCGAACCGGCGACCCTTTGGTTCTCAGCCTGCGCTCAATCCACTGAGCTACACCAGGCTGGGCGAGAGCCATGTAATATTTTATACACCAGTGTTAAAGTACATACAACATTTACCACTAAACTGTTTTGAGGTAGTGTTTAGTATATCTACAAATGCTGTGCAACCATCACCTCCATCGAGTTCCCGATTTTTTCTCTCACTGCAAGGAAATTCCATGGCCAGTAAGCAGTCACTCCCCGTTCTCTACTTCTCCGAGTCCCTGACAACCACTGATCTGCTTTCAGTGCCCAAGAATTTGCTTATTCTGGATATTTCATATAAAAAGAATCATAATGTGTGGCCGTTTGGGTCAGGCTTGTTTTACATAGTGTCCTATTCCTGAAGTTCATCCATGTTGTAGCATGTATCAGTCCTGTGTTCATGAAAGACTGAGGAATACTCCGTTGTGTGGATAGATCGCATTTTGTGACCCGTTCACTAGCTGGTGACATTTGAGTTGACTCCACCTTTGGCTATTGTGAAGAGAGCTGCTGTAAGCATTCATGTAGAAGTTTATGTCTGAATGCCTGTTTTCAGTTCTTTGCAGCAAATTCCTAGGTGTGGAGCTGTTGGGCCACAACTTCACTCTGTGGTTAACTTTTTGAGGAGTTGCCGAATTATTTTCCACAGTGGCTGAAACATTTTACATTCTCACCAGCAATGTTCGAAGTTTCTCTACTTCTTCACTAACACTTGCTGTTTTTTCATTTCTTTTGATTATGTTGTGCTTTTGATTTGCATTTCCCAAGTGACTAATGACACTGAGCACGTTTTCATGAGCTTATTGGTCACTGTATACCTTCTTTGGAGAAATGTCTGTTTATGTCTTCCACCTGTTTTTGAATTGAGTTGTTTGTCTCATGTTGAGTTGTAAGAGTTCTTTACGTGTTCAGGATTCTAAATCCTTCTTAGATAAACAACTTGCAAATATTTTATCCCATTCAGTGGGTTGTCTTTTCCCTCTCTTGATCGTGTTCTTTGATGCACAAAAAGTTTTAATTTATATGAACTCATTTACCTGTTTTTTCTTCTTTTGTGAGTTATGCTGTTGGTGTCATATCTAAGAAATTATTGCCAAAACTAAGGTCATGAAGACTTCCCCCTATGTTTTCTTCTAAGAGTTTTAGCTTTTATATTTAGGTCATTTTAATTTTTTTCCTATAGTGTAAAGTAAGAATCCAACTTTATTCTTTTGCATGTGGGTATCCAGTTTTTACCATTTGGTGAAAATATGATCCTTTTTTGCCCTGACTGGTATAGCTCAGTTGGTTGAGCATTGTCCCACAAAGCAAAAAGTCACTGGTTCAATTCCCAATCAGGGCACATGCCTGGGTTGCAGCTGGGTTCCCAGTTGGTGCATGTGCAAGAGGCAACTTGATAATTGATATTTCTCTCCCTCTCTTTCTCCCTTCCTTTCCCCAGTCTAAAAATAAATAAAGTCTTAAAAAAAGAGAGAGACTTTTTCAATTGGGTGGTCTAGGAACTCTTGCCAAAAATCAATTGACCATAGATGTTTGGCTGTCTTTCTGGACTTTCAGTTCTATTCCATTTTTCTGTATATCTGGTCTTATGCCAGTACTACCAAGCTACCAAGCTTGATTACCATTTTGATTACTGTAGCTTGGTAGTAAGTTTTGAAAATGGTCAGTAGGAGTCTTCCAACTTAGTTCTCTTTTTTTCAAAAATGATGTTTTGGCTAGTTGGGGCCTCTTGCAACTCTGTAGGTAATGTAGGATCAGCTTTTCCATTTCTTTTGCAAAAAAGACTATTGGGAGTTTTGTAAGGCTTGCACTGAATCTATAAATCACCTTGGGAAGTATTACCATCTTAATATCATCTTCAGTCTATGAATTTAGGTCTTTAAATTCTTTCAGCAATGTGTTGTTTTCATTGGCTTTGGGATGCTGTTATGAATAGAATTGTTTTCTTAAAATCCTTTTCAGATTGTTCATTGCTACTGAAGTGTTGAGTGTGTGTGTGTGTGTGTGTGTGTGTGTGTGTGTGTGTGTGTGTGTAAGTTATATCCTGCAAATATGCTGGATTTTTTATCAGTACTAATAGTTTTTTTGGCTTCTTTAAGATTTCTGTCTATAAAATCTTGTCTGTGAACAGAGATAATTCTATTTCCTTTCCAATTGGAATGTTTTTATTTCTTTTTGTATCTAATTGCTCTGGCTAAAATCTAGTAATCTTGGATACAGTGGTGAAAGACATTCTTGTCTTGTTCTTCATCTTAGAGGAAAAGCTTTCACTGTGCTACCATTGAGTATCATGATGTTAGCTGTGGGGTTTCATCATGAAGGATATTGAATATTTATATATTAAAGGCTTTTTCTGCATCAGTTGACATGAACAATGTAGGGTTTTTGTAGTCCTCATCCGAGGATATATGTTTATTGATTTGAGAGAGAGAAACATTGATCAATTGCCTCCTGTATACACCCCCAGCAGGTATTGAACCCCCATCTTAGATATGTGCTCTGACTGGGAATTGAACCTGCAGCCTTTTGGTACATGGGATAATGCTCCAACCAATTGAGCCACCTAGTCGGGGCAGCAACATAGGCTTAAGTGGGGGAGGACTGGGGTCATTTTTGTGTCAAAATCACTCTGGAAGCAGAGGATTTGAAGAGTCGAGGTGATAGCTGTCGTAGTTCCCCATGTGAAAGGTCAGAGGCCTGAACTCTAGAACCCATGGAATAATTCGAATAGATCAGAGGAAATGGAAAAGAAGGGAGTAATAGAAACTGAGTTTAAAAGTTCACCATGCTTTTATAAATTTTGGTTGCTCTTCTGGAATGATATTTTCCCTCTTTTCTCTTGATGAACTCTATCTTTAAAAAAAAAGGCAACCTAAACGTAACCTCTTTTGTGAAGTCTTTCCTAAGCATCCCCTCTATCCATTTCCTTCTCTGTTTCCAGATGCATTTTTGTCTCTCTTGATGATGACAGTCATCATGAGTGGAGTTTTCTAGCTGTTTGTGATCTCTCCCATGGTGTGTCACCTCCCCGAGAACAGTGACAGCTCCTATTCATTTTTTCATCCCTCAAACAGGGCCAACTACATGAAAAACACGTGGTAGATGTTCATTGAATGTCATAATCTCTACCATCTAAGGGACTTAAATTCTGTGGAGGTGCTAAAACATACAGACATACACAGATCAGAATCTGATGACAGCCCTTGCAGCTTTGTAATAGCGAGGAATTGAAATAACAAACTGATAATGGAAACACAATGGTTGAATAAATTATATGTAATTTATGATAGATTATTAGACATTTGTTATGGAAAACACTTTAATATATGTTTAAAACATATACACGTATAGATGTGAAAGAAGTTGACGAAATATTAACAAGATAGAATTTTTCACTTTTTTCTTTAACACTAGTAGTTAAACAGTTGTAATTACTGCACACAATTCAGAGAATACATACATATATCAAGAAGTAAACCATCCCCACCAGCCACAGTTACCACTGCTAATAACTAGTAGATCCTTGAGGATGTTTTTATGTGTGCACAAGTTTTCCATGATTTTATTCTTATATTCAAAAGGAGAAATTTTTTTAAAGATTTTATTTATTGGTTTTTAGAGAGAGGGGGAAGGAAGGAGAAAGAGAGGGAGAGAAACATCAATGTGTGATTGCCTCTTGTGCGTCCCACATCGGCGACCTGGCCCGCAACCCAGCATATGCCCCAACTAGGATTCAAACCTATGACCCTCTGGTTTGCAGACTGGCACTCAATCCACTGAGCCACACCAACCAGGGCTCAAAAGGAGAAATCTTAAAAAGAATCCTACTACAGATTAAGTGACAGCATTGTGATCAGTTTCTACAAAGTACTTGGAGAAGATGTGACTTAGACTCTTTTTTAGTAGAATGGATAGCAAAGATATCACAGTTACATTCTTGGTCTATCTACTAGGTTTTCTTTCTCTGGGCTCCAAAACACTATAATTGGGAGTGGCCCAAAGCATCTGAGAACTTCATCTAAGAGGTAGAATCACACATGGAAATTACAGAGAGGTTTGAAATATCAGGAAAATATTTTATATCCGTAAGACTCCATTGGTAGAGGAGACTGCCTAGGAGAGTCCTGTACCTGGGGTCACCCATGTTATTTGCTAAATCATTTACCTGGAGAGGATTAGAACAGTGGTGTTCAGACTGTGTTCCCAAGAGACTCAGGGGACCGTCGATATGCACCTTGGAGCAACTTGGGGCTGGACTAGGGAAAGGCTGAGTTAGCAGGACTCAGCCTTGTTGCAGCCAGAGTACCTCAACCTTGTTTTGTGTCAGGATCTTTATCTGCCCTTTGATGCTAAATGATAGCTTTGCTGGGTAGAGCAATCTTGGTTGTAGGTCCCTGATTTGCACGACTTTGAATGTTTCTTGCCAATCCCTTCTAGCCTGCAAAGTTTCTTTTCAGAAATCAGCTAACAGTGTTATGGGAAACGCCCTGGAGGTAACTCTCTGCTTTTCTCTTGCTACTTGTTAAAGATAAAGATTCCCTCTTTATCTTTAATGTTTGGCATTTTAATTATGATGTGACTTGGTGTGTTCCTCTTTGGGTCCAACCTGTCTGGGACTCTCCGTGCTTCCTGGACTTGCATGTCTATTTCCTTCACCAAATTAGGGGAGTTTCCTTTCATTTTTTTTTTTCAAATAGATTTCCAATTTCTTGCTCTTTCTCGTCTCCTTCTGGTACCCCTACGATGTGAATGTTGGATCACTTGAAGTTGTCCCAGCAGATCCTTACACTATGCTTGTTTTTTTTTGGATTCTTTTTAATTCTTGTTCTGCATGGTTGTTTTTTTCTTCCTTATGTTCCAAATCATTGATTTGATTCTTGGCTTCATTCACTCTACTGTTGTTTCCCTGTAAATTGTTCTTTATTTCAATTAGTATATCCTTTGTTTCTGACTGGATCTTTTTCATGCTGTTGAGGTCCTAAGTCCCTTGAGTATCCTTATTACCAGTGTTTTAAACTCTCCATCATGTGGGTGAACTCCATCCCACAGCGCTCTCCCGCACACAATCTCTTGTTCCACAGGAAAGAGGATGGCGATTCTCTCTAGTGGAGAATGCCTTGAGCCCTTCTCCCAAAATGGCTTTTATTGAGTGTAGCTTGCATAGGGATGCATATCAAAGAAAGGAGGTATGGTTTACAGATAACATTTCTGGGATCACGGGGGGGTCCTTTTGAGTCAGGATCTGGTAGACAGGGTGATGCCAATTGGCCGTGAAACCTGGGGAAACAAACTCATTTGTGCTTGGACCCTAAACATTTAGTATGCATAGCTTGAGGACATTCTTAGCAAAGTAGGTTTCACAGGATTCAATGCATTTTTAGGTCTGAGGGCTGCACCCGCCTTCGGCATTGTTTCAGGCCTGAATCATGCGGGGGAAGCAAGGCAGCCAAGAGATGAGATAAAATGAGGACTCAGGCTATGGCAAAGCTAAAGGGTGAGGGTCTTTTGTCCCTCTCCCACGATCTCCTAAGTCCTTCCTTGATGGGCCCCTTCGCAACTGTGCCTGTCTTAGGTTGTCCCTTCCTTGAGGAATCTTACCCGTCATTGACTATCCAACCATCCTCCAGGGGCCAAGCAGGGCGAAGTAAAGGGGGCAGAGTCTGCGCCCTTGCCGGGAGGATACATTTTGTCTCCTTAGTGGCTTATGGTCCCAAGGTACCCTAGCTGTGGGGCCTTTTTGTCTGTCAGCGAGGTTACAGCTCCTGAAACCAGGCAGGACGGTTCCCAACATCATCTGATAGATATCTTACCTCAATTTTGTTTAGTTTGTTTTCTGGAGTTTTGATCTGTTCTTTCATTTGGGCCATATTTCTTTGTCTCCTCAATTGGGCACCCTCCCTGTGTTTGTTTCTGTGTACTAGGTAGAGCTGCTATAACTCCGTGTCTCGGTAGTATGGCTTAATATAGTAGGTGTCCTGCTGGGTCCAGTGGCACAGCCTCCCCTATCACCCAAGCTGGGTACTCGTGGTATGTCCTTCATGTGATCTGAGTACACCCTCTTCTTGTAGTTGAGCCTTGATTGCTGTTGGCAGGTCAATGGGAATGATTTTCCCAGGCCAGTCAGCTCTGAGGACTGGCTGTGACCACTGACCACCCATGTCCACCTTCCACGGCGGATCAGCTGTTCAGGGGCTCTGGGGCCTCCTGGGTGGTACAGGCCAAGATCAGCCCCCTCCTGGGTTCTGCCTGGGGCTACCCTGCCTGAGCTATAAAGCAATCCGAGATGGCTGCTACTTGTGCTGGACATGGAGATTCCCAGGCAAAGTCAAGCTGTGAATCTAGGCTGGCTGCTGCTTACTGAGGCCAACTGTTGCTTGTTTGATAGGATTTAGGAAGTTGTGAAGCATGAGCCAAGAGTGGTCATTCATAAGGAAAAGTTGTGGTTAACAGTTTGGGTGGACCCGTAAGTTGAGTGGGACTGAGTCTCAGGATCTCCAGGGCTGGGCAAACAGTGTTATACCAGTTGATGGAGTCTCAGATATGGCACCCGCCTGCTGGTTTTGTGGCTCTGTGGCTTTGTGGAGGGAGGATTTAGAAAAGGGACAGTGGCCTCTGCCCACCTTTCTGTCTGGGAGAAAGCTGACCCCCAGCTTCACCTTGATGCCCGACACTTTAGTTCCTCTCTGCATGCCACTGGTGCATTTCAAGCGACTACCCCATTGCTGGAGCTCAGAGGAAGTGAGTCTGAGTAAGTTCATGTGTGGGTTCTTTAAGAAGAACTGCTTGGGATTGCAGAAGTTTCTTCCTCCGACTCAATCCCCACTGATTTTTGCAGCCAAAAGTTACGTGGACTTATCTTCCTGGCACTGAAACCATAGGCTGAGGGGCCTGATGTGGGGCTGGGACTCCTCGCTCCCGAGATATCCCTCCTGAATTTTTATCCACCACACGTGGATGTGGGACCAGCATGTTCCACATCTTCACGCCTCCCATCAGCCTGGATGGATGTGGTTTCTTTAATTCCATAGTCATCAGACTTCCTTTCAAGTTGGTTCCTGATGGTTCTGAATGATTGTTGTTCTATAACTTAGTTGTGATTTTGATGTGGTTGTGTGAGGAGGTGAGCAGTGTTTACCTGTGCCGCCATCTTGACCAGAAGTTCTGGAATGTTCAAGCTAAATATAAAATCTGATGCAGATTTGTTGCTCTCCTCACTCAGTCATTTTGAATGCAACGGCCACACATGCTCACTCCATGACGTCTACCACACTCACTGACTAGTACAGTGAAGTCATCATGGTTCACACATGCACATTCCAGTCCACTCTCCTTGGCTGCCAGGTTACATCAGTGTTATGCAAACCATTCTCATTATATTAACAGTGGTTGGACTTTTTCCAGACAGTCCTCTTATAAGGTTCAGTAGTATTTGAGGTTTCAGGGATCTCCTGGGGGGAATGTATTCCCTTAGGATAAGGAGGAATAGTGTACTAAAAATGCTTAACTAGCCCTGGCTGGTGTAGCTCAGTGGATTGAGCACGGGCTGAGAACCAAAGGGTCCCGGTTCGATTCCCAGTCAGGGCACATGCCTGGGTTGCAGGCCAGGTCCCCGTGAAGGCCATGTGAGAGGCAACCATACATTGCTGTTTCTCTCCCTCTCTGTCTCCCTCCCTTCCCCTCTCTCTAAAAATAAATAAAAATAAAATCTTAAAAAAAAATGCTTAACTAGTATTTGGAGTTATAGAGGCGAGTTTCTTTTCTTGGCACCATTAGAGCAATGAACTCTTAGCTGTCTCACAAATACTAAAATAAGTGCCCTCTTTAAATTTGCCATTTATAAAGAACCTCATTTTTTCTGTGTTCCACACAGAAAAATTGTGTTTGTGAACCTGAGGGAGAATCTTGTTGACTCTGATTTTCCTTGGCCCTTGAACATTTCCCCAGTTTCCAGTTTGCCTTTCTCTTGTGTTCTGTGCAAAGATGGTGTGAAACTCACATACAGAAATACAGTTGACCCTCGAACAACACAAGTTTGAACTATACAGGTCTAAGTATGCATTTTTCCCCAGTAAATACATGCAGTACTGTAAATATATTTTTCTTAGGATTTTCTTAATAACATTTTCTTTTCCCTACCTTACTTTACTATAAGAATACAGTATACAATACATATAACATACAAAATATGTGTCGACTATTTGTTATCATTAAGCCTTCGGTCAAAGTGGCCATTAGTAGTTAAGTTTTGGGGGGTCAAAAGTGACATGCAGATTTTTGATGGTGTAGGGGTTTGCATCACAGCCCTCTTTGTGGAAGAAGGTGGGATCTATTTAGAGAGGGTCATACTCGTCGATAAATGCAGTTGAAGAAGCGCTATGTAGACTGGATTCCAATCCTGACTGGTTCTCATAGTGTTAATGGATTTCAGAGCCAGAGGGACCTTGGAGGTAATTTCATTCAAGAATAAACTGAGGCAACCCTGGCCAGGTAGCTCAGTTGGTTAGAGCATCCTCCCAATACACCAAGGTTGTGGGTTTGACCTCTGGTCAGAGCCCATACAAGAAACAATGAATGCATGCATGAATAAGTGGAACAACAAATTGATGTTTTTCCCTCTCCCTCCTCCCCTCCCTTTCTCCCTCTTTAAAATTAATAAATAAAATAAAAATTAAAAAAATAATAATAAATTTCCCTGGCTGGTGTGGCTCAGTGAATTGAGTACCGGCCTGCAAACTGAAAGCTCAATTGACCAGTTCAATTCCCAGTCAAGGAACATGCCTGGGTTGTGGGCCATGTCCCCAGTTGGGGGTGTGCAGCAATTGTTGCCATTTCTCTCGCACATCAATGTTTCCCTCCCTTTCTTTCTTCCTACCTTCCCCTCTTTCTCAAAATAAATAAAAACTAAAAGCTTTTTTTAAAAAAAGAATAAATTGAGTTTCAGAAAGGCAAATGATTTGCCCACATTCACCAGTTTATTGGTACAGTTGTATAGCCAGGAAGTGGTAGTAAATGTGTGAAGAGGAAAGAGAAAATCGAGAGTTATGCCCTAATCCTTTCTTGGCCATTAATTTGTCTTGTGACCTTAGACAAGTCCATTCTCATGTATAAAAAGATGTGTATTAGCTGATCTCAAGGTTACTTTCCAGAATAAAAATTCTCTGGACTCTATCAAGTAGAGGCTTAACAGTTAATTTTTGAAGAATTTTTATTTACTGATTTTTGAGAGAAGGGAAAGGAGAGAGAAACATCAGTTTGTTGTTCCAATTATTTATGTATCCATTGGTTGATTCTTTTCTGTACCCTCACTGGGGATCGAACCTACAACCTTGGCATATATGGGCGATGCTCTAACCAACTGAGCTAACTGGCCAGGGCCTATAACTGTGTTTTGAGGGACCACTTAATAAATGATGTTAGTAATTTATCGTAGTTTTTTTTTTATTTATTTTATTGATTATGCTGTTACAGTTGTCCCATTTTACCCCATCTATTCCACCGTACCCCACACCCCCCGCATTCCCCGCCCTTTAGTTTTTGTCCATAGGTCATACACATAAGTTCTTTGGCTTCTACATTTCCTATACTACTCTTAACCTCCCCCTGTCTGTTTTCTACCACCATTTATGCTAATTATCCTTTGTACTTTTTCCTCCTCTCTCCCCCTCCCACTCCTCTGTTGATATCCCTCCATGCCTTATATAAATCCCTTTAACATTTCATATAATAAAGGCTGGGTGGTGATGAACTCCTTGAACTTGACCTGATCTGAGAAGCACTTCATCTGTCCTTCCATTCTAAATGAAAGTTTAGCTGGATAGAGTATTCTTCGATGTAGGTCTTTCCAGCCCCTTCTTGCCTGAAAGGTCTCTTTTGAGAAATCAGCTGACAGTTTTATGGGAACTCCTTTGTAGGTAACTGTCTCCTTTTCTCTTGCTGCTTCTAAGATTCTCTCCTTATTTTTAATCTTGGGTAATGTCATTATGATGTGTCTTGGTGTGTTCCTCTTTGGGACTCTCTGAGCTTCCTGGAAGTCTATTTCCTTTGCCAGATTGGGGAAGTTCTCTGTCATTATTTGTTCAAATAAGCATTCAATCCCTTCTTCTTCTTCTCCTTCTGGCACCCCTATGACCTGGATGTTCGGACGTTTACAGATGTCCTGGAGGTTCCTAAGCCTCTCCTCATTTTTTTGAATTCTTGTTTCTTCATTCCTTTCTGGTTGAGTGTTTTTCTCTTCCTTCTGGTCCACTCCGTTGATTCGAGTCCCAGTTTCCTTCCCTTCACTATTGGTTCCCTGTACATTTCCCCTCATTTCTCTTAGCCTATTTTTCATATTTTCATCTTATTTGCGACCAAATTCAACCAATCCTGTGAGCATCCTGATTACCAGTGTTTTGAACTGTGCATCTGATAGGTTGGCTGTCTCTTTGTTGCTTAGTTGTATTTTTTCTGGAGTTTTGATCTGCTCTTTCATTTGAGCCATTCCGCCCCCACCCGCCTGGTGGGCCTGTTACTTTAAGGGGTGGAGTCTTAGGTGTTCACCAGGGCAGGGTAACCCAGGTAGTTGTGCCTGTGGAGGAGGGGCCTGAGACAGAACAATGGCCCTAGCTGGCTCTCTGCTGTCTCCCAGTTACCTCGCCCAGCACCCACAAGCAAATTGGGCCCCTCCGCGCTGGCTCCTGGGTGGATGGGCGGGCGGGCCTGTGCAGATCTAAGTCCCTGTGGGTCTCCCCAGTGAACTCTCCTGTGAGGCTGGGAGTTCCACACAGGTGTTTTCAATCGGTGGTTTGAGGCTTTATTTCCCCGCGATGGTGGGTTGCGCAGTCTGCTCCGCTCCCCAGCTTTTCCTCCTGTCTATCTGCGTGCATATGAGGGACCGCCCTGTCCACCAGTCTCGGACCCACTGGGTCCAGGTCGGCCAGCTGCGGGCCTCTCCGGGCAGCTGCAGCGTTGCCCCCACTGCTCCACAAACGCCCAGCTCCGCCCCTCTTACCGGTCTGGATGAATGTGTCTTCTTTAACTTATTGGTTGTGGGACTTCCAAACAGTTGGGTTTTCTGTCAGATCTGGTTGTTTTTTGTTCTCAAATTGATGATTTCCCTCTTTTGGTTGTGCAAGGAGGCATAGTGTGTCCACCTACGCCTCTGTCTTAGCTGGAAGTTCTCGTAGTTTTTATCTATAGGAAACACTGTTACATTTTTAATGCCCTCACTTAGCAGAGTTTTGCTTGATCTTTATGCTAAGGAATCCTTTTTATGTAGTTCATGTATTTATTTCTGTTTTGTCTTACAGAGGGAAGGACTTTCGAAATTCAACAAGATCTATGAATTTGATTATCATCTATATGGCCAGGTATATGCTTACAGCATTTCCATCATACAGCTAAAGCGTGCTTTTAGATCATGTGCCATTTTGGTGTACATTAGTTGGGTTTTTAATTATGACCGAAAAGAGCAGCTGTTTACTACAGGTCCTCCTTACATTGCTTGTACTTTAGAATTATTTAATGAAGAAGAGTTAGCCAGCCTGGACATTAAAGAATATGTCACTGTCTTTTAAGAGTAACTATTGTTATGAACTAAAGATCCCTGGTTATAGGTGATCATTTTAATAAAATATGGTCCCATCTCAGCTTTTATAACAAGAAAGAAGCTGATATACAATAGTTTGAGGAAATTTAAAATGCTACGTCATGGTCATAGAATTAGAATGGTGATTATCTTTTATTACTATGGCTTTTGGCTTCTAAGAGCTCTATTTATGTTTGTTTCTTCCCAATTGGTTTCTGTTTTATTTTTTATCAACTTTTGTTTTGTTTTTATCAACTTAATTTTTTTTTAAAAGATTTATTTTTATTTATTTTTAGAGAGAGGGGAAGGGAGGGAGAAAGAGAGGGAAAGAAACAGCAATGTATGGTTGCCTCTCACATGGCCCTCAGGGGGACCTGGCCCGCAACCCAGGCATGTGCCCTGACTGGGAATCGAACCGGGACCGCTTGGTTCCCAGCCTGCACTCAATCCACTGAGCTACACCAGCCAGGGCTCAACTTAATTTTTTTAGAGCAGTTTTAGGTTCACAGTGAACTTGAGGGGAAGGTACAGAGAGTTCCCACATACCTTCTGCTCCCACACACACACGGCCTCCCCCGTTATCAGCATCCTCATCACAGTACATTTGTTGTAATTAATGAGCCAACCTTGACACATTATCACCCGAGTCCACGGTTTACATTGAGGTTCACTCCATGTTGAACTGTCTATGGGTTTGGACAAACGTGTATGTGAACATATGCATCATTACAATGGACAGAGTGTTTCCACTGCCCTAAAAACCCTCTGTGCTCCACCTGTTCATCCTTCCCCTTTGCCCACACCCCTTTTTTTCTTTACTAGAAGTTTCTCCCTTTTATTTAAATGATTTGGCAAAATATAGTTGCTAAAAGACTAACTCAAATTTTGTTATCATTTAGAACGTTACCATGATAATGACTTCGGTTTCTGGACATTTGCTGGCTCATGATTTCCAGATGCAGTTTCGTAAATGGTCAGTACAGTTCCGGCAGAGGGGGGGCAGCTTTCAGATTATTGCAGTCGGTTGTGAAAGACGACAGGGATTTTGACGCATGTTGATCTTACTGTGTAACCTGTAATATTCTGATGACTCTCCGTGTCAGTTCAGGCTGCTGCAATGAGATGCACAGACTGGTTAGCCGATAAACTGCAAATGTACTTCTCCCAGTTACGGAGGCCGGGAGTAGGAGATCAGAGTGCCATTGTGGTCGGATGAGGGCCTTCTCGTTGCAGACTGCCGGCCTCTGCCTGCGTCCTTGCCTGATGGAAGGTCGAGGGAGCTCTGTGGGGCCTCTTCCATAAGCACTGTAGTCCCACTCATCAGCCCACACCCCCGTGACCTGATCACCATCCAAAGGCCCCACCTTCTACACCATCACTTGGTGTTAGGATTTGAGCGTATGAATTGGAGGGGTAGGGGATGAGCAGTGACCTAGGATTAACTGATTTATAGGAATTTTTACCATATGTTTAAAATAAACGGCTACTTTTATTTGTGCTCCCCAAAATAGCCAGAATTTGTCATTCAGTCATTGGATTACATTTGTCCTATTGCAGATAGGCATGAAAGGGTCCTGGAATTTCTTAGCAGCTCAGAGGTGCAGAGTCTTGCTTTTAAAGCTCTGACATTTTCCTGTGGGACTTGCGATGAGGGGTCCATGCGCGAGTGCACTGGAGCAAACTTCCTCATTAGAGCGGAGGACCCTCCATTTCTCCTTTTTGTGTTTTCGTTCCTTCTCTAGGCAGAGCTGCAATCCCCTTGTCCTCTTTGAAGCAGAAATTGAAAAATATTGCCCAGAGAACTTTGTAGACATCAAGGTAGGATGTTTTGGAAGACCTACAGCACTGGAGATGAATAACCACAAAATAATTGAACTGAGTGACTTCCGTATTTTCAATGCATTGGAATTTAGAGATGAGATTTTCCATCAAACTAGGTACCATGACTTAAAAATTATTCCCACTCATTTTATAAATGAGGCCATTTAAACCAAGTGGCCAAGGGACTGAGGTAAAGCCTTTTTATGAATAGGCGTTGTTTCAACTCTATTGTTAAATTACTAATTCTAGCTCCCACCCCACCTCTAGTTAGAATTAAAAGACTGCAAAGTAATATAAATGGTCCTTTGACAGTAAATTGTAGGTTTTTAAGCAGTCAGAGCATCTGTAGTTAGTTCAATGGTAATTGGGAAACCTTGGGATGAAATTCAATGAGAGGTTTATTTATTTTTTTTAACCAGTACATAACCAGAACCACTAGAGTTATATGAGTGTGTTAGAGCTGAGTTTTAGGTTTCTTCATGCTGGTATAGTTCCATTCAACCCTCCCTCTTCCAAAAGCTCATGAATGGGTCTGTGATTCTAAGCTGGAGGGTAGCATAAGTTGCTTCACCATCTTTAGAACCGGTAAGAATAGTTTTCCCTGGTTTCTTCTTCTCGCCAAGTTGGCATATTTCAAGAACATCATGAATAGTCGGTCAGATCTGTTTAGTGTAGAAGTGTACAGTAGTTGCTCTGTGGGCTGGGCTCTCACTGCGCATTTCCCATCGGGAACTTCAGAAAACCCTGGAGCGAGAGACTCGGCAGTGTCAGGCCCTGGTGATCTGGACTGACTGTGACAGAGAAGGTGAAAATATCGGATTTGAGATTATCCACGTGTGCAAGGCTGGTAAGTGACCCACTTCTGAGTTTCTGAGCCGTGGGGCCGCATGGACAGACGGTTGCCCTGCATGTGTGTGCGAGGGGCTGCGCCTCAGCTCCGCCCCGTGTGCTCTTCTCCTGGGCTCGCCTGCCGTTCGCGCCGGCGCAGAGCGGGTCTCTGACCCCTTGGGTGCTTGGGCGTCCTCGTCTGGGAAGTCGGACCAGTCTGGTGCAGTTTCTAGAGCAGTGTGGGGAGTGAGTCAGCCAACAGGTGGCATGGACCCTGGAGCGCAGGGCTTCTCCTGTTAGCTCCAGTGGATGGCCATCTCCTCGAGAACAGGGACTTACGTTCTATTTTTTTAATTATGTATTGAATATGTATAAAAGAATGTAAGCACCGTGGGTAAAGTGTGAAGATTAATTCTAGAATACTTCATTTGACCCTGGCTGGTGTGGCTCTGTTGGTTGAAGTGTTGTCCTGTGCACTGAAAGGTCACAGGTTCAATTCCCAGTCAGGGCACATACCCAGGTTGCAGGTTCGATCCTGTTGGGGTGTGTATGGGAGGCAACCAATCAATGTTTCTCTCTCACATCGATATTTATTTCTCTCTCTCTCTCTCGCTCTCTTAAATCAGTAAATGTACCCTTGGGCAAGGATTTGAAAAAATAAAATATTTCAATTGTTTTAGTTTTTTGTTTTTTTCTTTTTTACATTAAGTTTCTTGTTAATAACAATTTTTAGGTGCGCAAGATTCAGTTTTTTTTTTTTTAACTATATATTATTGATTATGCTGTTACAGTTGCCCCCTTTCCCCTCCCTTTAGTTTTGTCCATAGGTCCTACACATAAGTCCTTCTGTTCTTGTACTTCCTATACTGTTCTAACCTCCCCTTGTCTGTTGTCTACCTCCCATTTATGCTACTTGTTCTGTGCCCCATTCCCACCCTCTCCCCCTACCACTCCCCTGTTGATATTCCTCCATACCTCATATAACTCCCTTCAACATTTCATATAATAAAGGCTGGGTGGTGATGAACTTCTTGAACTTGACCTTGTCTGCAAAGCACTTTCTCTGCCCTTCCATTCTAAATGAAATCTTTGCTGGATAGAGTATTCTTGGATGTAGGTCCTTGCCTTTCATGACTTGGAACACCTCTGTCCAGCCCCTTCTTGCCTGCAAGGTCTCCTTTGAGAAATCAGCTGACAGTCTTA
>PVJI01011166.1:0-57396 GCA_004026765.1 Micronycteris hirsuta
ACACTAAATAACTCTGTGACCTTGGATAATTTATTCAATCTCATTGACCCTCAGTTTTTCTATTTTCTGTAAAATGTGGGTTAGATAGATGATCTATGTTTCCTTCCATTCTAAAATTCTAGATCTCTCTGAGATCATGAACTTTTTTATGTCCTGGAAATAAATAATTTTTAGAACAAGTGCAAACATTTATGATGATAATTTTTAAAATAGATGTTTTTTATGGTTTCTAAGAACACCCAGAATGATTTATGCAGTGATTGTTATATAGATGGATAGAGGTTAGAAACCACAGTCAAAAAGTTTTTGAAAAAAACATATTATAAACATCTTACTCAAAGGTGGCATACCACTTTTAAAATGTTTTCACAACATACTAAATTTTACCCCTAAGCCTAATGTACAAATTCACAAATGACTATATAAATTATTAAAAAATAGAAACCATAGCTGAGATAATTCAGTAGACCATATCTTCACTCTAAGTTAACATTGCTCTCACCTTGAACCAGCATATTTTAAGATAAAATTCAGTGAAATAAGAGCAATAAGTGAAAATATATACTATATTTACTATATATGTAGTATATATCACATACAACTAATAGTATCAGAAAATGTTACACTATGAAAACCTTAGAAAAGATATCCTTCAGCTCCTACTTTAGACCTGTGAGGAAATTAATAACAGAGTTTGAGTTCTATAGTGAGCAATAATAGCTGAACACGAGGGACCTGGTATTTAATTATGCTTGTATGGAGGCTATCATAAATACAGACAAGTCATAATGTAGGATTGGGCATTAATTACAGAGTAGCTTTAATAGACAGCCTCATGTACCCCATATTCAAAGTAAATGGAAAAAAAAAAAAACCAAAAACCAACCCTGGCATTTAAAGGATAAAGGTTTTATAAGCTACCTGTTGAAATGAAAGTTTAGCAACAAGCAAGCATTTTCAGAGCAATTATGAGACCAAACTTCCTCATGTTTCAACTTTCTAAAATGATACATAGTTATTACTTTCCTCAAACAGGTGGAAAAATAAAGCAGAGAACTGATGGATGTTTTCAAGTCATTATAGTGCATCTATTGATTTTCATGGGGTGTTATAACAGATGTGTATTTCCTTTTACGAAAGTACAGTTTCATTAAGTCTTAAAAGTACACTGTGGGATACTGAGAGGTGCCCGATGAGAAAGTCTGTCAACAAGCAGTTTGTGACCACTTAACTCTGCAGGACACTGCACTGAACACAATGAGACGTTACAAAAGAGATGAAAGGCACACCCTGTGACCTTGCGGAAGTTGGAAACAAAGTCTAGTGCATACCAATTATTTTAGAATTTATAATACTCTGTCATAGTAGGTGAGCAAGGACATTCTTATTTCCTTCACTCAGTCAGGAGGTAAATATATTCCTCGATATTTTCAGCGGTAAACTAACAATTCCTTTTACTTGCATTAGATTTTTCTTACCATGTCTTAATAGGTCCTCCTGGAAATTAAATAAATTTTAAATTGAAGAAAGTCTTTTCTCAAATCCAAATGACAAAATTGATTAAGATGGTAGGAATTAAAAATCCCTGGTTAGGAGGTCTCAGCTGGGGCCGCCAAATACTTGTCATTCCCTCCTGGTCTTAAATCACAGCTTCCTCACTTGTTTAATAGGGATCATAAAAGGCTCATCTCAGAGCATAACTGTGTAAATTAAATTCTAATATATACAAGTGCTTGGCATACTTCCTAGTACAAAATACTGTGGTTGCATAGTATATTTTAGCTATTATTAACATTAATATTAATGATATTATTATTTCTAAAATGTGTCAGAGCGTATAAAAGAATATTTGTATTTTGGTGATGTTTTCAGTGTCTTATTGGAATATGGCAATGAAATGGCCTTAAAAATGACAAAAAATGCACAAAAGTTGCCCCTCACCACTCTCTTGACTATTTCTTAATATACTCTATTCTGTTTTTCAGAATAAAGAGACTACTTTGGGGCATTTGATTTATTTGCCTGGATAAAAAGATAGGTACAAATGTATTTATTTCACATCCAGCACAAGGAATATATCATGATGACACTCAATGGAAAAAAACAACAACAACATATAGTTTGTAGCAATTGATAGCTTTTACAGGCACTTTAAATCCCATGAGAGGGCTCATTTCCATCGTCTCCATCTTTTAAATTATTTATAAAGGTGCCAGGAAATCTGTCCTTTTGCTGGAAGACAATTTTACTTTTGGCTAGAAGATAAAGTTCCCTATAGACTGTCACTCAAACCACCATTTCACAAGCAACCAACAAGACCACCAAATCTAACATGTAAATTCATGTAAAACCTAAATGCACTGAGTTGTTCATTTACTGGAGTCCCTCCATTACTTATCATGAAAAATGATATTTTTCCTCTCCATTTGATGCCATGATTCTTGTGAAAATAGATTTATTTATAACCCAAGGGGATTAACTTTAAGGTGTTCTTAGCACTCAAAATTACTTAGCTATTTCTAGGCATACAGTAACACCTGCACAGGTGCTACAGTGTCCCCTCACTGAGAACATCCTCCCCTCTCCTCTCCAGTGATGCAGCTCTCACCCTCCTTCCCGGAGAGCAGTGTGCCCCGTGATGACAACGAAGATGAGCTAGACTTCCGAGGTTTCTCTACCAGTTTTTTAGCCTGAATATCCTGAACCAAATTACTAAACCACTCTAATTCTCTCTTCCTTTTCCTATAAATCAGAATTATTGTAAGGATTTAAAAATGTGATATATGTAAAGCACTTAGTAGGGTGTCTAGTAAGTGGAATGCATTTGATAAATGCCAGCTATTATTTTATTATTATGACTATTCTGAAAAAATAATGCTTAGATACCATCTCTCCCATGAAAATTTCAATGGCCTACTGAAGGCAGTGGGGCAAATTTTCATCTTTGACTTAGAGTGGTTTGTGAATCTACAGAAACTGTGAGCAAAAATTTATGTGCATGACCAGATATGCATGAGTATTTTTCTGAGGGAATGTTTCAGATCTTCTATTAGATCTCCAGAGATGTGCATAATACAACATAAAAAGGTGTGGACTACTGATTTTGAGGCAGATTTGTGACCCAGCTGAAGCATCTGAATAGACTTCCTGGCATTCATTTTACAACCTATCCCCATCCATTGCTTCATTTCGGTTTCTAAAGCCTCATATTCTCCTTCAAGGCAAAATGCATTTAACCCCTCCAATGGCCAAAAGGTAGTAGGTTTATGTTAGTTCCTTTTCTCTTGGTATACCTGAAGCTTTGATTATTTTTTAAGAGCACATCTTTTTATTTAACTAATATAAATCTGATGGCTCCTTTATGACAAACAGAATTCTAGAATATGGTCACTTAAAACTAGACAAGACAGGCAAGTTTTTTCCTTCCCTCGTAAATTTGATTATTATTGCAATACATAGAAACTGGGCAAATAATTAGACTCCATAATAAATTAATAATATAATTTCAGATAGTGCCATGAAGAAAACGAAACAAGATGATGAGATAAGAATGATGGGAGCATGGTGCATTCCATAGGGTACTTTTGCAAAGTTTCACTAAGAGAGTGATATTTGAGCATAGGCAAATAATGGTGTAAAGCAACCAGCCACGGGAATGGGAAAAGAATATTCCAGACAGAAGGAATAACAAGCACCAAAGAATAATCTTTACATGTTTGAGAAACTGAAGCAGTTCCTTAAAAATAACAACAGAATAAAAATTTTAATTGTTTTAGGCTGAAAGGCAACATTTTATTCTTTCTTTAATATTTTACTTTTATTTTGTTATTCTTTTCAATTAGAGCTTACATTCAATATTATGTTGTATTAGTTTCAGGTAAATAGTCCAGTAGTTAGACAATCATATACTTTACAAAGTTTCTCCTGATATTTCCAGTACCAACATATACCATATATAGTTATTGATTATATGAGATCTGTCCAGAAAGAATACAGCCATTGTTAATAAATCGAGAACAGTTTGCACAACATTGATGTAACCTGGCAACCAAGGAGAGTGGACTGGAATGAGTGTGCATGAACAATGATGACTTCACTGTACTACTCAGTGGGGGTGGTAGATGCCATTGAGTGAGTATGTGTACTGTGTGACCATTGCATTCAAAATGACTGAGTACAGCAACAAATATGCAACAAATTTTTCATTAAGCTTGAACATTCCTCCATGGAAACCATTCAGATGATTCATAAGGCCACAACTAGGGGCAGCTGGTGATTGGCAGCTTCATCTCAACAACATGCCCACTCATGCATCACATCTTGTACAGAGGTTTTTGGTGAAACATCAAATCACCCAGGTGACTCAGTCCCCCTACAGCCCAGATTTGGCACCCTGAGACTTCTGGCTTTTCCCCGAACTAAAATCACCTTTGAAAGGGAAGAGATTTCAGATCATAAATGAGATTCAGGAAAATACGATGGGGAAGCTGATGGTGATTGGGAGAACTGTGTGAGGACCCCAAGTGCCTACTTTGAAGGGGACTGAGGCATCATTGTCCTATGTACAATGTTTCTTGTATCATGTGTCTTCTTCAATAAATGTTTATATTTTTCATATGACATTGCTGGATACCTTCTGGACAGCCTTGACATTTCCTATGCTGTATATTACATCTCCATGACTATTTTGGAGCTGCCAGTCTGTACCTCTCATTCTCTTCAACTTTTTCATCCAGTCCCTCAACCCTCATCCCCTCTGGCAACCATCAGTCTGTTCTCTTCATCTATGAGTCTGTTTTTGTTTTGTTTGTTCATTTATGTTGTTCTTTAGATTCACTTTTATAATCCTTATTGGAGAAAATTTAGAACAAAGAGGAGAATATAAAAATAAAATAAACACTTCACATAAAGACTTTTAAAAGTTTTGGTATTTGGTATCCTTCCTTCCAGAATTTTTAGATACATGCATAGAAAATGAAAAGGTGTAAAATATTCTGCTGTGTATGATTTTTGTTCTTCTTTAAATTTAACTATCATGAGGAATATCTTCCTTGTCATATAAACTATCCCCAAGCATAATTGGTAGTGTCTGCATATTATTACATCATATGAACGTATTATCTTTTACACAATCAATCATATGCTGGGTTTTTAGGTTTGCTTGTTTGTTTATTTATTTATTTTCATTATTAAGTAAAATTTGCAATTAAAATATTTATGGAACGATCTTTGTCATTATTTTTGTATAGTTTCTTAAATGAGAAGTCTGGAATTGAAAATCATTTTGATCTTAAATGCCAATATGACATAGAGCCTAGATAAGTCATACTAGACTCAATGCACATTCAGTATAAAACAAAATCTTTAAAGAGCTTTTTATGAATCTACCATTTTTTCTGTATCAGTCATATGTTTACACATTTATATGTTATTTTAAAAGAATTCATCAAGACAGAAAACCATTCTAGCCTGCAGTAGAATGGTCATTAAAGGAGAAAGAGCCCTTTGCAATTTAAAGATGTCTTTAGTGAAATAGCCTTCAAGAGACTCACTAAAATTATGACTTCGGGGTCTCCAATTCAGTGTTTAGAAAAAAATGTTGGTTTCTTTAAAATTCACAACAGAAATTAATTCCAAATGTATAATAACATTTTGGTAATGATGGATCTATTGATATTTGTACTTACAGCTTTACTTTGGAGTACCTTGATTTCCCCATGCTTATTTATTTTCTCTCTATCTTACCCTAGAACTATTTCTGCCCAGTGGGGAGCAACATCGATAAACTACAAGATTTTATTAGGTTTATCCAACAAATGCTAATCTCTCCTGTTAGGTTTAATTTGTTGTTCTGTTATCATGATTGATCTAATACATCATTTATTGACCTTTCCTTCTTTATATTATACAGCCCATTTACCGTTAATCCTTTTATGTACTTATGTTGAATAATGAACTTTTTATGTGCAATTGTCATTTCTGATAATTATGATGTTGTGGATTAATGCATGGAAAGCAGATAAAAAGCTAAAGAACCAAGGCAATACACTAGAAGCTACACAATTTTTTTTTCTTTGTCTTCCATTGACTTGGAAGACCAACTGGAACAGGTAGCTTAACTTCTTTCTAATAAATACACCCTATAATGATGCACCTGTGTTATCTGTCAAGTGGAAATTATGCCCTGTATTGATTCTTTTCTTGGATGATGGAGTGTGTATCTGATCAAGCTCACTTTAAAGCACTTCACAAATACAAAGACCATAAAAATATTGAATAAGGTTGCTATGTTCACTGTAGTAAAAATGCTTTCTGAAAAAAAATCTATGCTTATTTCTAACAAAGGGTTATGAAAAAGGAGAAACATATCTCTCTTACCCTAAGAGAGGAACTACCCATGACTCTTATCTTTTTTTTCCAAGGGATAGGACTGAGAAACCAATGTAGAGTTACTAAAATAAGTACAAATTATCTAAAATTTAGTAAACAGTTCATTATTGATGAGAAGCAGAGTTTGCAATATCAAAATATACCTATTTTGACATATAGATTAAGTTGATCATTTTTAAGAAATAAAACACTCAGGAAAAACTTTGAACTTCCCCCAAGAATTTATTTATTTATTTTTTATTTTTAAATTACTTTATTGTTGTTCAATTACAGTTATTTGCATCCTCTCCCTCCCCTCCCCCCTCCCCCCACCTCCCCCCCAGCCTCCCTCCTCCCCCTTAGTTCTCTCCATGTGTCCTCTACCGTGATTCCTGAAAATGCTTCTCCCCATTGTCCCCTCCCCACTCCCCCCTGGCCATTGATAGACTGTTCTTAATTTCAATGTCACTGTTTATGTTTTGCTTGCTTTCTGTTTTTGTTGTTTATGAACTTCCCCCAAGAATTTAGATGAAAGACTTACGTCAGGTAGGGAGCTATTATCATAGGTAGCTATAGTTTAGTATGAATCATGTGTGATGGAAAAGGAGTCACCCAGCAAGGCCTCTTTGATCAAAGCTTTCTCTGTGTCCCATTGTTAAAGATGGACCACAAAACATTTGCCAAATATTTGATATCTGTCTCCAGGCTATTTGACTTTATCCCCTTTGAAGTCCCAGAGCATAATCCCCAGCCTCTTCTCCTTCGCTCAAGTTGCATATAAGCCTTAACTGCTTGATCTGTTCTGGGTCTCATTTTCTTATAAAGCCCCTGTATGCGTATACTTAATCAATTTGGTTATTCTCCTCTGTTCATCCATTTCACTTCAATTTAATTGTTAGGACAGCCCCAAAAGTTTAGAAGGGTAGAAGGAAAATTATTTTTCCTCACCTACATTGTCATACACATATATTAAAAGACCATTATAGAAAACACACACACACGTACACACAACCATTAGAAATGTGCCAAACTTCCTTAAATATTCTGTTCAACATAGGCTTCTTATGTATGCTTCATTAGAAACGTCTTCTAAGAATGTTTCTCTGTCTGTTGAGATTAACAGCTATATCACCAAGGAGCATTTTCAGAGAGGTTTAGAAATAATTCTGAATTCCATAGCTCTACAGAAGCTGTGAACTACAACACGAAACATCTTTGACAGTCACTGGGGTATTATTTTCCCTTTCTCATCTGTATGTTCACTGACTTATCAACTATTCTAAAGCTTATACAATGTATATACATCATATCCAAGAGGAATTGCTTTTTATTTGGAAGCCTGGAAGTCTGGGCATGCATGATTTTAACTTTTCAAACAATGCAGTAAATATTTCATAAGTTAAGAAGTGTGAGACTTAAGGCAAGAAAATCACAGGAGGATAGGTCCCATGCCACCTTTATTTGTCTTTTGGGGAGATGTGTACAGGTTTTGTTTTTATTTTATTATTTAAATTTTCCCCTTTCCAGAATAAGTCTATATGCATGTGCAATGCACAGCACACCCTGATGAAAAAGGCTTTGTTCAGGTGCTTACCTGATCCTCCTAGTCTTGGTACTAGAATCCTGAATAAATCTGACAGTTTGACAGTTTATTAAAAGGCAACACACAACATTTTTCCTGGCTGGTGTGGCTCAGTGGGTTGAGCATCCACTTGCAAACAGAAAGATCGCTGGTTTGATTCCAGTCAGGGTACATCCCTAGCCTGCAGGCCAGGTCCTAGGTTGAGGGCACACAAGAGGCAACTAATCAATGTTTCTCTCTCACATTGATGTTTCTTTCTCTCTCTCCCTTCCTCCCCCTCTCTCTAAAAAATAGAGCCGTGGCTGGTATTGCTTAGTGAATTGAATGCTGGCTTGAGAACCAAAGGGTCACCAGTTCAATTCCCAGTCAGGGCACATGCTTTAGATACAGGTCAGGCACCCAGTAGAGGGCATGTGAGAGGCAAACACACATTGATGTTTCTCTCCCTCTCTTTCTCCCTTCCCTCCCCTCTCTCTAAAAATAAATAAAATATTTTTAAAAAATAAAAAATAAATATGGTCTTGAAAAAGAGAATATACACAATTTATTTTTTATAATACCCACAGAGGTTGCTAAACTTGGCACTTAATCAGGATAATATAAGAATTAGCTGAGGTTAACTTAAACCAAAATGTGTGATTGTGGTAATGTAGATGTACACTCAGGTTCTTTTCATTGAAAGCCTAATAATTTCTTTTTTCTTCTTTATATGTTGTACTGGAAGAGGGGCATGAACATATTTTTCTCCACTACCTGGAAAGATTTGGAGATAAATGTCTGCCAGCCCTGCATGAGAAGTGACAATTTTGTTTACTAATAGTTTGGAATCTGGATTTGTGAGCCATATAAGGTCTACAGGGGAAACAGAAGAAGGCTTTGAGAGAGAAGGAAGGGATAGAGGGAGGAAGGGAGAAGGACAGAAGAAAAATAAAAAAGAGGGGGAAAGAGAAAGAGACTGATCATTGAAGGAAACAGAGAAAAGGCTTCTCATTAGATTAAAAGAGACCACTAGAGGTATACATGCTGGGAGAGGGTATAAATTGGTCCTGAAACTCCAAAGGGAATTTTTCAAGAAGGCAAAGACTAATAAGTGAAACTCAGAAAGGACAATGAAAGAGATATCTAAAAGTCTAGAAGCCAAATGGTAGCACAGTCAAAATGTAGCAACCACCAGCCCTGGTTAGAATAAGACCCTCTTTCCTAAACCCAAATCCTTGGCCAACTGACCCTCCATTCCGCACCAATAACTAACATCTCACGAATTGTCCACCCAGCAAAAATGATGACTGTTTTTCCACAAATTTCAGCAGGATGTCAGTGATATTGTCTCTTGTGGGAACACATTTTTAAGAAACCCTAGACTCCTATAAGAGCAAGAATGAGCAGTGGGCTCCCACACTTATACTAGAGGTAGGATGGACCTACCTAAAAATACTTCAGACTTCAAGAGCTCAGAGAGTGGATGGTGATAACTCCAATGGGTAATTAATATGTTAATTGTACTAAAGAGTGAAAGAAATTATTAATACAAAAAACCATATCTACTATTGAGAGTTGGATCAGATGGTGACATACATATACTGTGTATGTGTGTGTGTGTATATATATATACATATATATATGTATAATTTTTTGAACTTGGGAACAGATGAGCCACTTAAGCTGAATTGCCTAAGGGAACTAACTCTGTTCTTGAAAAAATGGTACAGTCTATGTTGCTTTAAACCCTACCCTGATCTGCTGATCTGCACTAGAATAGTGACTGAATTAGAACCATTTTTTAAAATTTAAATAAATTGGAAGATCTACTTG
Organism: Micronycteris hirsuta; assembly: GCA_004026765.1. NCBI lineage: Eukaryota > Metazoa > Chordata > Mammalia > Chiroptera > Phyllostomidae > Micronycteris > Micronycteris hirsuta. Next base: position 9,764 of record PVJI01011166.1, read on the forward strand.
GATTCTTTTAACATTCTCTGCATGTTCATTTTTAAATTATATTTATTGTGGTAACATTGTTTAATAATATTATATAAGTTTCAACTGTACAATTCTATAATACATCATCTGTATATTGTGTGCTTGCTACCCAAAGTCTAATCTCCTTCCATCACCATATACTTGACTCCCCTGCATTTACCCTGAACTAGAACTTCTAATACAAGCTTCAGAGATTTCTTAGCCTCTCTAAGACACTTAGATCCACTTTCAGAAGTGTCTTCTCACAGTTGAACATGGACAGTTAGTCTTATGAGACAGGCTCTTTGAAGACAGAAGTGCTCTGCTGTCATTAGCAGTTGTTGCTCCCTCACATCAGGATGTAGGGCTCAGAGAGGCACACACCCTTAGATCTTTGTGGTAGAAACATATATTCAAAGAAATCTGGCCCCAAAGAGTTCTTTCTCTCCAGCCAGATCTATACCTGTAGCTCTGGTACAGATGGACCTATTTATTTATTTACTCTTTTGAAAATAACCAATGCCTTACTTCAGGGGAACTTCATCATTAGTCCCACATTCTATTTTCTCTACAATGCAGTTGGTGATTGGGGTTTTATAAGTCAACTAGGGATTCAGCAGTATAATAATAACTTCCATATTGAATGCCGTCTGAGTAGACTTGAGCAACATCCCTTGCGGCACCATCAAAAATCGTATGTTACCATTTGGAATTCTAGATCTGGTTGGTTAAGAATTTCATGCACCAATAAGAGTAGCATCAGGCAAATACCCTAGACCTAACTACTTCATTGCTAACTCCTTTTAAATGTTCCATTATGTATACAACCAGAAATACACAAGATTAGATTATTCTGTAAAAACAGCAACAATTTCATACAGTTCAATCCCTACATAACAGGGTAATTTATAAAATGGGAATTATACTTGTTCATGATGGCACACATAATAAGGGGGGCCTTGTCTATTACCTAAAAATGAAGACTAACATAATTTAAAACTATCTAGATTGGAAGAGATTTTAAAATCTAGGCAAAGATACATTTCATTTTCCTTTTTTTTTTTCCAGCCATGCTTAAATCTCACCCAGAATAATGATATCACAAGTTATTGGGAAAACTCACATCCCTTCCATCATATTTGCAATATTTGATTCATTACCTCTATTCTTGAATTTGAATCCAGCAGGACTTTCCTCTGCTACATAGATTTGTATCCAAAAGATCTCACTATAGTCAAGTCTGAAAAAAACCTGAACACATAGTCCTTTTCGTCTTCCTAATAGTAATCCTTTAGGTTTCAAATTTTTAAATCAGACTGAAGAGTCACCCTTTATTCCTTACCTGGAAAGAAATGCCTACAGAGAATAAATAACCTACCTTAATGTCAGATGACAACATGTTACTCAAGCAAAAAACCATGCAACTGCCCAGTGATGGTGACTATAGACTGCCATATAAAAATTACTATTTGCAAAGTAATAGAAAATATTATATGTTAAGCTGTCATAACATTGTGTTTTATTATAAGAAGACACAATTTAATGGGAAAACTTTGGACTGTGTGTTAAAAGGTCATAAACTGATTTTCTAAGTTGGCAGTCATCTTGCTGGTGATTATGAACAAGGCACCTAATTACTTTGCTCTTTGACTATTGAAAAAAAATGCTCAGATTTTTAAAGAACAATTTGAATTATGTATAAAATAGTTCCATTTATGTAAAAATACCAAGCAAAAATTAGAAAATGAAATATCCAAATGCACATTATGTGGGTAAGAGCTTACTTTTAGAATTATTTAATCTCCCTGCACCTCCTTTTTATTTGTTTTTTTTTTTGTTGTTGTTGTTAAAATGAAAGCAACAATAGTACCCTGTTTGAGTTGCTATAAAGAAAAAAGTATGATAATGCTTATACACCACTTAGCAAAATACTTGATACCTAATAAGGCTTAGTGAATATTACTTGTATAATTATTATTGGTTCTTAAAATGCCATCTAAAAGATGAAACTTTTTCTGATATTAACAATAATTATCAAGGTAAATCATGGGCTCAGATTACAGTTCTACTGTCTATGAAGGAAATAAAGAAAATTACTGAGCCATCCTATTATCCTTGGAATAAAAATATAATGATGCAGAGGGCTCATTTGGATATATGAAGTTTATATTTACATATACAATTGATTTTGAACAGCACAGCTCTTTTAAATAAAATCTCGTATTTTTCTGTGTGAACATTTAATGGATTTGCCAAATAGTAGCACTAGTTTGAAATGCTAGTTTGAAATCTATAAATAATGTAGGCTCTAAGAAAAAAAAGCAGGAGGGGGTACAATTTACTTGTCTATTCTGGTTAGATGTGCTAATTTAATGTGAAGGTATTTGTGCATAAAAATGTTATACTCCAATATGAGAAAATTCAAAACACATTTTAAAAACTTACTATAGATTCATAAAGTCCAATGGATTTTAAAAAACCATCTAGCTCAGCTTTAATTAACGCTTGAATTATTTCTGGAACATTATTTTAGTTTGACTTCATACTTTATTATTATGATTTTCATTACATTTATTGGGCTGATACTTGTTAATAAAATTACATAGGTTTCAAGCGTATGGTTCTATGATACATGATCTGTACATTGCACTGGGTGCCCCAAACCCAAAGTCAAATCTTCCAATTCTACAATATGTATTTGACCACCTTTACTGTTTACTACCCCATGCCCCCCATCCACTGATAGCAACCATGTTGTTGCCTGTGTCTATGAGTTTTTGTTTGTTTTTCTTGTTTGCTCATTTGATGCTTTCAGTTTTATATACCACATCTGAGTAAAATCATCTGTTTTTGACTTTTTGTTTCTAACATTTTACTTAGCATGATATTCTCCAGATCCATCCATGTTGTTGTAAATGGAAGTATCTCAACTTTTCTTATGACTGAGTAGTATTTCATTGTATAAATGTGCCACATCTTCTTTTTTCTAGTCATCCATCAAAGGACATTTTGGTTTTTTCCATATGTTGGCCACTATGGATAGTGCTGCAATGAACAGAGGTGTGGATATATCTTTGTGAATGAAGGGTTTCAGATTTTTCAGGTAGCTACACAGAAGAGGGGCTGCTGGGTCATATAGTAACTCCATTCTTAATTTTTTGAGGAACCTCCATACTGTTTTCCATAGTGGTTGTACCAGTTTACATTCCCCCCAGCAGTGAATGAGGGTTCCTTTTTCTCAATAACCTCTCCAATACTTGTTATTAGCTGTCTTGTTAATAACAGCCATTCTAACAGATGTGAGTTGGTATTTCATTATAGTTTTGATTTGCATTTCCCTAATAGCTAGTGAAGTTGAGCATATTTTCACATATCTGTTGGCCATGTGTATGTGGAACATTCTTGCTAGCTGATCATTCAGCCTTTGCATAGACACCATCAGTGACTGGAAACTGACCAATTCCTAAATCATTTTACACTGAAGTTTGGCCATGGGCTGTCATGGAAGCCCAGGTTCTCAGAGTGAGACACACTAGATATTCTGGCTCAGCCATGCATAATGAATGTCCTCAGTAAACACAGTGGTGCTAAGTGTTGGACCCATCATGTACAAAATATGGGTGATGATGGCTAACTCTCATAGTTTTCTGAGTTCATTTGGCTAGGCCAATTATATAATTAAAATGAATCTTGGTGTTTCTGTAAACCTTTTTTTTTTTTTTTTCTGTAAACCTATTTTTTGATGTGACTAACATCTGCAGTTAGCTGACTTTAAATAAATTGCCCTCAGTAATGCGGGCGGGTATCATCCAAGCAGTTGGAATGACTTAAAAGCAAAAACTGAGGTTTCCTAGAAGAGAAGAAATTGCACCTCAATACTGCAATATCAATTTGTGCTGAGTTTCAAGCCCACCAGCCTGCCCAATAGACTTTAGACTCAAGACTACAGTAGCATCAACTCATGGCAGAGATCCTAGTTCTCCTGGCTTGACCTACTGGTCCTTAACTTGCCTTGCCTGGGTCCATTATTTCTAGACATAGATTTATACATAGATATATAGGTATAATTATGAACCAGAAGGGATTGAAAAATCTTCTAGGCAGAGATAAATTCCATCTCATTCTTTTACCCAAACATGTTTAAATCCCACCAGGAATAGTGACATTACAAGTTTCTAAGAAAGATCATGGAATTTCCATTGGGGTCACAATAATATTTTAATCATTATTATCTTTACCACACATTATATACTAATAAATTGTATATTCATGTTAGATATAGCATACATTTATATATAACTTTTATATACCCTATAGGATATATGAGTTCATCTGGAAAAAGTCAAGCCATTGTTAATATAACAAGAACAGTTTGCACTACATCGATGTAACCGGGCAGGTAAGAAGAGTGGACTGGAATGCACAGGTGTGAACAATGAAGACTTTGCTATACTAGTCAGTAGGGGCGGTAGACGCCACTGAGTGAGCATGTGTACTGTGCGGCCATTGCATTCAAAATGATTGAGTACAGCAACAAATATGCATCAAATTTTGCATTAAGCTTGAACATTCCTCTGTGGAAACTATTTGGATGATTCAGAAGGCTGCAGCTATGGGTAACTGGTGATTGTCAGCTTCATCATAACAATGCGCCCACTCATGCACCTCATCTCGTGCTGAGTTTTCTAGTGAAACATCAAATCACTCAGGTGGCTCAGCCCCCTTACAGCCCAGATCTGATACCCTGTGATTTCTGGCTTTTCCCCAAACTAAAATCACCTTTGCAAGGGAAGAGATTTCAGACCACTGACAAGATTCAAGAAAATATGGTGGGGCAGGTGACGGTGATTGGGAGAACTGTGTGAGGACCCAAGGTGCCTACTTTGAAGGGGACTGAGGTGTCATTGTCCTATGTACAATGTTTCTTGTATCTTATATCTTCTTCAGAAATGTTTCTATTTTACATATTACATGGCTAGACACTTCTGGACAAATGATGTGTGTGTGTGTGTGTATCTCCTATAAGATATATTTTATTGACTCTGTTTCTATGAAGAACCCTAATCAATAGACTACTTCATGGGGATATACGCCTTCTGAGGATAAAAAGACACTCAATAAATCTGACTCTCCCATGGGCCCTTTGCAAATATTAACTGGAAATTGTCTCCCTTTAGCTATTCCTATTAGAGTTCTAATAGAGTAAATGCAATGACTGGATTTTAGACTTTTATACTTATCCATAGAAATACACAATTGGGGCAATTGGTAACTTCAATATTGACTATAGATTAAAGTATCACCCTTAATAAATTTATATAAGACAATATTCTTGCTTTTAGGAAAAACACACTGAAATAACTGTAGGGTAAAGGGGTATGCATTTGCAACTTACTCTCAAATTGTTGTAGAAATATGTAATAAATGTGGAATTATAAAGCAAATGGGGAAAATGTTAAGAATAGTTAATTTTGGAAAGAGGATTCAGAAACTCTTTGTATGATTCTTTAAACCTTTTGTATGTTTAAGATTATTCCAGAACAAAATTTTTAAAAAGGCAAAAGAAAAATGTAAGGGAACTGGCAGAGATGGTCTCAACCAAAGCCTTGGTCTCATTAGCCCTCTCTTAGAGCACCTGAAGTAACTCGGCCAAGCTTAAAGTCTTCAGCCTTTTGGTTCACTGATAATCCTTTTCCTTACAAACTGATTGACCCTAGAGACACAGTTAAAGTGGAAAGAAGGGGACAAAATATGAGATGATCACAAGTTTGAAGATGAGAAGCGTGGAGTCATTCTCCATCATGGGCTTATATTCTTATATTTGAATTACTTAATATTAGTTTTTAAATTGGATGTAGTTTAATTACACTTAAACTCTGTCTTTTTTTCCCTTAACATAGTCACTTATGTATTATTTCAAGATACTTCCTAAATTCTGGCTTGTTAAATCTACCTCTTGATTGAAATGAGGCACCAAGATCACCCAAAACCCCATTTGATGAAATACCCCCCCCAGAGGGCCATTTGTAATACTTTGGGAATTTGTGAGGAGGTTGTCATTTAAATGCAGCACATCACTCAAACAGTACAATGTTACACAAAGAATAAATTTTACTTATGTTACTACAACAAGGTTATAACTTCCAGAATAAGTTTCCTGTTCTTTTCTCTGATGCAAATATTTGTGACCCACCTAGGAAAGAAAGGTCACACAGATCTGCTGTTGACAGAGCTAACCTGGAATCTCTCAGATCTCTCTCAAAACCCAGCCTCCTGGAAAATGTACATTTGGTGGATGTCGTATAATTCCAAGTCCAATGAATATAAAGCTGAGGTAGAACTCTTGACCTCAGAGTTCTCTTCCAATATACATCTCATGGGTTCTCTCCCAACTTCTGATATTTGCATGCCTGTGGCCCCATGAGGCACAGACAGTCCAATCAGAAAGCTGAAACCAAAATTAGGTCCATATCCTCATTTTCTGCCTCTTCAGAAACTACAGGGACTTAGTGGTGAGAATGTTGGTTACTGCCTGACAATCTTCTCCAGGCTCAGTCATTCCTGGTCCTTTGTGTCCTGAGTAATCTATAACCATTATTAATGCCCGCCTCAGAGTATTACACACAACATTACTCCAGACCACTGGACAGCCACAGATATTTGAAAATAATGTACAACTGGTGCCCCTGTGTACGCCTGTCTTGGACAAATCTGTCATCAAAATACAGAGGAGGACTTCCACCAAGATGGCGGCGTAGGTGGATGCACTGTACCACCGCTCACAACCAGAGAGTTTAAACAACGAACTCAATAGTGAAAAATAAACAACCAGAACAGACAGAATCGAACTGAAGGGAAGTCCGACACCCAGGAAGTTGGGGAGGACGTACATCCAGACCGGTAAGCAGGGCAGAACCAAGTGGAGGAGCAGAGTGAGAGGCAGTTTGCCCGGAGAAACTCACCCTGGGAGCGCCTAAACAAAACACTACCCTGAGCAACGGGTGGACCTCGCAGGCCGACGGTGTAACCGGAGAGGCCAGTGGGAACCAGCAGGGCCGAGACTGGCAGAAAAGGCAGTGGGGAACTGGGGAGCAGAGGGTGATAGGGAGTGGCGGTGAACAGCAGACACCATTGCTCCCTCCCAGGCCCCGCCCCCAGAGGAAACGTCACAACAAAGCGACCCAGGTTACCAGGCACCAACAAACACCTAAGACTCCGACAGGTGCGCCGAGATAAAAAAAAAAATGAAAATGGCCAAAACAAAAGATCAGAACAAATTACAACTAATGGACAAAGAGATAGCCAAATTAACAGATGCCCAGTTTAAAACACTGGTAATCAGGATGCTCACAAAACTGGAAGAAATAGTTGAACAAATGAACAATACAATAAAGATAATGGAGGAAGATTTACAGGGAACCAATAGGGAAAAAAGGACGCTGGGACTCAAACCAATGGGGTGGACCAGAAGGAAGAAACAAGAATTCAAAAAAATGAGGAGGGACTCAGGAATCTCAGAGACATTTGTAAACGACCCAACATCCGGATCATAGGGCTGCCAGAAGGACAAGAGGAACACCAAGAAATTGAACGTATTTTTGAACAGATAATGAATGAGAACTTCCCAAATCTGGCAAAGGAAATAGGCTTCCTGGATATCCAAGAAGCTCAGAGAACCCCAAAGAAGCGGGACCCAAAGAGGAACACAACAAGGCACATCATAATAACATTACCCAAGGTCAAGAATAAGGAAAGAATCTTACAAGCAGCAAGAGAAACGGAGACAGTTACCTACAAAGGAATTCCCATAAGACTGTCAGCGGATTTCTCTAAGGAGACCTTCCAAGCAAGAGGGGGCTAGAGAGAAATATTTCAAATCATGAAAAGCAAGGACCTACAACCAAGAATAATCTATCCAGCAAAACTGTCATTTAGAATGGAAGGGCAGATAAAGTGCTTCTCAGATAAGGTCAAGTTCAAGGAGTACATCATCACGCAGCCTTTGTTATATGAAATGTTAAGGGGTTTTATATAATGACTCATGAGAGAAGGCACCGAGGCCAGATCAGCTACCGGGGAACTCAGATCAGTAACAGCCAAGATGCTTGTGAGGTAAGCAAGCAAAATACAACCAGAGAAACAAATTATAACCAGAGACATTGAAATTTAGAACAATCTGGCAGTAACCAGAGGGGAGGGGGAAGGGGATAATGGGAACAAGGGTATTCAGGAACTGCTATAAAGGACACATGGACAAAACCAAGGGGGAGGGTGGAAGCAAGGGAGGGAGGTGGGTTTGCCTGGGGTTGGGGGTGGGGGTAAATGCAGACAACTGTAAGTGAACAACAATAAAATAATTTTTAAAAAATACAGAGGAAAAGTTAAGGAATGGCATTGACTCTTGGCTTCCAAGCAGAGGGAGGAACTGAAAAGTGGATTATTCTTCCAGATATCTAGCTGGTGCGACAGATCCTGTTTGTGTGGGGACACAACATGGTTTCTTGGTTACTGTGCCTCATTTGCTATAGCAAAGTTCCAGACTGTCTCAGTTTTTATTCAAGTTAAGTTATGCAGAAGTCTTTGATCTTTTAAAATTTTGTTTTTGTGGAAATGTTTAAATTCATTTGAATGCCAACCTTTTTCTGCTTACAGATCTTTCCAATTTTCCATCTAATCAATCCTACATGTTACTGCCCAATTTGTCTTCCTTTATTACTCCTTTGCTTAAGTAAATAGATAAGTAAATAAGTAAGCAAATAAATAAACAAATAAATAAATAACAGTTTCACTCACAGCCTTTACATCCAGAATGAATTTCAAACTCTAAGTTCCTCTAGAATTTGGTACAACTTCCTTTCTAGTACAACTTTCCTGCTGCCCTTTTACAAGGATTCTCCGCTCCCCTCCCAATAAACTACTTCCTGTGCTGTCCTTTCTGTCTGTGCTCTTCCACCTCGGTGCCTTTGCTAATGACAACTCCGAGCCTGCAGTGTCACCTTAACCTCCACCTGACAAACCTCCACCAATCCTTCAGGCCTAGTTACAACGTCTCCTCTTTTAGGAACTCTTCATGATCACCCAGACAGGAACTCTCTTCTTAGTCTGAATTCCTGAAGTACTATAGCTCCAGAATGGCTGCATGGTGTCCTTCCAGGGCAGGGGCCCAGCAATGTCTAAGGACACAGGTTGTAGACCTAGATAACACAAGTTTGATTCTCATCTCCTCTATTTCCTGGCTCACCATCTCAGCAAGTTACTTATCAATCTATCCGAGTGTCAGTTTTCTCATTGATAAAATGGGGATTTAAAAAGGCACCGACTTTATACATAAAGACTAAACATGTTATTATTATAAAAAGCACTCAAACTAATGCCTTGCAACACAGTATTTACCATGAGTATTTCCCCAGATTAGTGTTACTTGCGCATATCTCCACCCCATAGAAACATAGTGCTTTGCATAAAGGAACTCTGAAAATACAGGTCAAACAAATATCAAACAAATCCAGGCAGCTGGAAGATGTGCTCGTGATTTTTTAAGAGTCTGATACACTGACAATTTTAACAAGATGATATCTGGTTAATCATGTATTTAACTAAAGATAAATAAAACTTTAAACTAAATTATATATAGGTCAACCTGTAAAGTTATCTGAGGTAAGGAATGAAAAATCTTATAAGACAGATACTTAAAAGTCACGCAGGTCCACTTGGTGACATACAGCCTTAGAACAGATTTCGCACAACAGAGCTAAGAGATAAAGCGCCACCTTCCATTTGCAGGATACTTCATTTATTGAGCTGGGTGGTCTCATAAGGAAGTCAAGGTCAAGAAACCAGGGTTCTTAGATTTTATTCCTGACTATCAATTAGTCTATTTTGAAAATAATAAGATTCTTCATGTTGCTTAAGATAAAACCGCAGTGACAAGCTTTTTTCCAGGATGTTTTCTGGATTTGTAAAATGACATATATTAATTTGACACAAGGGTACAAAGTGAAATCACATTGTTATGCTTTAAATCACCTGCCTTTACCAAAATAACTGCAAGCACATGAGGTCAAGACTACATGGCCACTGACCCCACATTTTCCCCACCTGTTAAAGTAGAACTGCAGTACACTCTTTAGCCATTACACTTCAATATTTGGAGAAGCAATTAGCACCAATTACAACATTCTTCAGTTATGTATAATCTACCTGGAGAGATTTTAAATCCATAGCTTTATGTAGAAGTCCTTAGTGATTTTCTCCACCTGTATTTCTGATCACAATTCCTCATCTCCCTCATACAGGCCCGCACAGTGGTCTCATAGCAGTATTTGCACTTCCCAGAATGCACCATGCTCTTCCCAGCTTTTCTATCTCTGTACAGGTACAATGTCTTTTTCCTTCCTATTATGGTAAACTCATATATCTTTCAATTTCCAGTTCAGATTTCACCTTTTTCTCCTTTCTAGATTTTCTGAGCAGGGTCAAACAAGTCTCTCTCTTGTGTTTTTATAGTGCCATGATCCTACCTCTATTTTCTTACTATTACAATTACTTATTTCCATGTCTACTTCTTGATTTAACTGGGAAGATCCAGAGCACTAAGATGTGGATCAATTCATCTCTCAGTCCATTGTATTCAGTATAAAGTATGTATTTAAAAACACTTTTTCAATGACTGCCTGGATGAACTTCTAACACTTTTCTCAACAGAACATTAAGCTTTCAGTCTGTGTAAATCTCCTATAGATTCAATAGACCTTACCTTTAAACAAACAAAATTTGCTTCAATGTTAGCTTGAAATGTCATATCGGTCACAGACCTCCATTTATACTTTTAAAGACACTTTTCTTTTTCATTTTAAATGCTCACCAAAATTTCCCTGGCTGGTGCAGCTCAGTGGTTGAGTGCTGGCCTGTGAACCAAAGGGTCACCAGTTCAATTGTCAGTCAGGACATATTCCTGGGTTGAGGGCCAGGTGCCCAGTAGGGGACAAGAGAAAGGCAAGCACATATTGATGTTTCTCTCCCTCTCTTTTTCCCTCCCTTCTCCTCTCTCTAAAAATAAATAAATAAATAAATTCTTTCCAGAATTACATGGGTCAGGGCGGGGCGGGGGGGAGGTTGTGGACAAAATAGCTGCCCAGAAGTTTAATATTATGGCCTTAAGTTTGACAGACAAGTAAGTTTTCTGAACTTCAGAACTGCCTTTTTAACCAATAATTCCTCCCACCAATATCCATCTGACAAAGAGTATTTCCACGTGGATCACAGTGGACTGTGCTGCAGTATTTACTTTCCTTGAAATTGATCACTGTAGCCATTCGTCACCAATCCACCCATCCATGTAGCCAATAAGTGCTATTTAAGCACTTACTGTCTACCAGGCACTGAGGTTCAGGCTGGAGATCCAATTATTAAAAAGGCAGAAGACTTACCCTCCACCAAGCAAGCACGCAGTCCACAGGAGACAGGCTGATAACAACCACAAGCAAAGGGTAACAGGATGAGTTAAGTGTTACTAGAGAAATGTGCAAAACACAGTGGATGAAATGCAGGAAAGCAGGGTCTCTGACAGTTTGTAAAGATTTTCAAGGACTTCAAATGCCATACCTCTAAGGATCCGAAGATACCCTGGTGTCACCCCAGATCCTTTCCTCTGATTCCAGAAAGGAAACAGGAACAACATCCTATCCTCTCCATGTATCTCTCAGTTGTTCTCAATTATCATCAGAAAGCACTTTATTTAAAAGCCAAAGAGCTCTTTCCCTTCTAGTCAGCCTGTGGGGCTATAAAAACAGGAGAGCTGAGCCTATCAGTGCTTGTATCAAGCAGCTTAAAAAGTTGTAGCCCGTGAGTCATGATTCTTTTCATGTGTTCCAGATCTGTGGGAGGAGAGGCCCTTGGCCAGTGGAACTGGCAATCCAGCACCTAGGATGGGCACTTGGGGAAAGAAAGATGCCAGAGCCACCAGGAGAGCTACACAATCCTCCCACCTCCCTAAACTGTGCACATCCCCAGTGCTACCACCAGGCCATGCCTCAAAATAGTGTGAGAGCCAAAACCCACATTTTCAAAAAAAGGGGCAAATAAATTAAGCTTTTGCCACCCACTTGCCTTATGTGCAGCTAAGAAAAATCAAATGAAATAAACAAGCAAATTAGCAGCTGGTACGTGAGCTTCAGATCACGAATATGTTTTGAAGGCTCTGCCAACCAGATCTTCTTGAGTTAGATTTGTTCTTGTTGGGAAAATAATAATTAGCAGCTATACTGCTAATAATATGAATGCCTAACATCTATTGAAAGCTTACTGTGTACCAGACACCATGCTTACAATTTACGTGCATTCACTTTAATTGTTAGAAACTTCATGAGGTACTACTCTGCAGATGAGGATTCTGAGGGTCAGAGGGGCCTAGCCAATTCACTAAGGTTCACACATGTACCGTAGCTGAGGGGACATCATGCCCACTACTACTTTAAACCTGTTGCTCTTAAATAATATACTTTCCTAAAATGAATGAAAATATTAACATAGGATAATTAGAAGCATGAACGTTGTTCTCTTTCACCAGTTATTAAGCAACCTATAAATTCATGAGATATTCCTATAATTCAACAAAATAGGCATTTCCCCCTTACTCAGTATTTGTAAGAAATCATTAAAAATACTTAGGACTTCTAAATTGATGAATCACAGAGCAGGAGAGACGTTTGTGCAGTTGTTTGTAGCTTAGGCAATGTTTTAGTCAAATCACTACCTTTATATATCTGCATTTACAAATGCTTTTTTCCTGCTAAAAATAGTTTTAAATTACTTATAATTTAGAAAGAATTTCCCATATTTATAGTGGGGCAGATATTTTTATCATCTGTACTCTGCAGTCTAAAGAGTTATCAATGAGAAAAAAAATGACAAACAAAAACACAGCTCTATACATAAATAAGTTAGAAATCAGGTATTTTTCATTTAACAATTATTAGTATTACTTAGAGACAACAGAATTTTTAAGTAGTATATGATAGAATAATATCAAAGTATTAAGTTAAAGACACCTGGAAGGAAGGCGATTTAAATAGTTTTTACCATTTTAAGATTTGAATAGGAAATTTACCAAGAACCAGCCCTTGATGGAGATCGTGGTTTCAGGTGGACTAATAAATAGATTAAGGAAGAGTCTTCCTGTGGTACCTTGAATGGTGAAGAAGAAAATAAAACCTGGCTCTACCTATTCGGATTGACTAAAGTATCTGGAGGACTTGGAGAGGAGACAGGGGTCTCCAAAGAAGCCCCTGAACCCTTCCTACTCAGATTTCATTAGACAGTAGACTAACGGGCCCTATCTCAGGCCTTGTGAGTCTGCATTTTGACACAGTGCCCAAACAATTTCTCAGCACACCAACACTGGGAAGCACCATTCCAAAACTCCACTCGAGTCTGCTCTGAACACCTGCCAAGTGCACCAAGGCTTGATGTCAGCTCAGAACAAATCCAGGCAAGCCCGAACTTTCCTGCAGTCTTATTTCTCCTTCTCTCCCCATGTTACCAAATATCAAAGCAAAGCCTGTATGCTTTCTACCTGTGCCTTTTCTTCATATGTCTCTCTGTTCTCTCTTCTCCATGAACATGCCGAGACTATTCCTGCCCCAGAGCACTTGCAGTTGCTCAGTCTCCCACAGCTTCACGTGGCTTTCTCCTTCTCCACAGTCAGCTTTCAACTTGAATGTCCTCTCTTTAGAGAGGCCTTCCCGACAACTCCCTTCCACGTTTCCTCAAAGTCACTGTCTTCATTCAGTTTACAAACCCTGAATACATTTTATTTATTTGTAACCTTCTATAAAAGAATGAAAAGAGCCTTCGACAATTTCCTTGCTTCCTTTTTAGTTCCTTTTCAGTTCCTTTTCTCCTTCTTTTCCTACTTTTCTTGTCCCTCAACCTTGACCAACCAACAAGCGGAAAGGTACCTAAAAACAGCTTTCAAAAGAAATGTTCTGACAGTTTTTTGTGGATGGTTTCATGACAATAACCTTCAGCAAAAGGCCTGAAGAAACAAAAACAGTGTTTAACTATGCCAACTGGAAGAGTTACAGCAGCTGAAATTGAAAACCGTACCTGGGCCAGACCACAGACACCAGGCCTGCTTCGACTTAGAGAGTTGCCTGGTTTTCAGATGCTTCTGGGACACATCTGCTGAATCAAGTCTTCACACTTGTTTTGAGTCATTTAAATTTGTTTCTTTTGACAATATTTATTATATGCCTCCCTACATTAAACTTCTTAAAATCCTTAAATCAGGGTTGATTTTTCTCCCTACCACTACCAAAACTTCAGATAATGTCTCTCACATGTTAGGAGCTCATTAAATAATTGTGGATGGACTTTTATTTGAAAAGGGAAACCAGTTTGTTGCAAACATCCAATACATTTGGTTCCTGTCTGTCAGCCTCTCATGTGTGCTGACTATGCGTATCCTTGCTCCTTGACCTTGGTCCTTGGAAAAGGCCGTTTATTTCATATCGACTAGTTATTTTGCTCTTGAATGCAGCCCCGATAAATGAGGCTCTTCATGATCCCATTTGTGCGCTTTCACGGCCTTAATGACCTGCTAGTGGAAAAAGCTTAGTGATTCTTTTGTATAGGCAAATGAGTCAGGGCTAAAATTTGCCTTGAAAAAGGAAGCTGCAAAAACTCTTTGGAATCTTTCACTCAGGGAAAACTGTCCCTTAGTGTTCTGGTAACCAAGCCTCTGTTAGATGCATGTAGGGGAGATAACGTAGACAGCAACACTGGGGCCTTATCCCTTAGCGGTGCCTTCCCTGAGGGAGCAGTTCCTGGCCTCCCTGTTTAGACAGTAATCCTGAAGGAAGCCCTGTGCTCTTCTGACATAACAATGCTTAGTCTCATAAGCCAGACACAGGGTTAAAACTAATTTCCTTAGCAAATGCACCAGGCACAGTTTTTACTCCCCTACCTAGAGAGCAATAGATGGGGGAGAAATTCCACTTTCCTCCACGTACAAAGCCCCATCTGATGGCAAACAGACCAAGCAGAGGCCAGACTGGAGCTATAGAGAATAGTTGAGAGGCCATTCCAACAGCCCAGGAGTAGAGCAGGTGGAGAGAATTGAATATATTTAAGAGCTAAAATGGAGTTACAATGAATATTTACTGCATATGATGGCATATAGGAATATATTTTTGGAATGCATACCACTATATGAATTTAGAAACCAAAGCATACAAAATTAGTTCCAACCATAAGCATCCAAATAATACTTCCTAGAGACTAATTTATTTTAAACCATTATCTTTTCTGTTCCAACCTGGTACCTTACATAAAACTCTTTTATTACTGCAAGGCCCAATTCTGAGGGTACATTTTTAAAAAGTAGCTAAAGTTCATTTACAAGGATGATTTTTTTCTCCTGGAAATCTGAAAATGTGTGACTAATGTTTTGGTTAAACTGACATCAACATGCCTTTGATAGCACACTCTAATTTTTTTCACTGAGTTGATGAATAACTTGGAAAATTCCCCCCATTTTAAATAAGAAGAAAACTATATCATGCACAATGCTATCTGAACTGTGTAAATTGAAGATTTTCTTTCATTTACCTCTTAAAATTGGATTTATCTACTAATTATTTCGTCCTTCCAAGACAGATTTGCAGACATTTTTATTAGAATGCAATTTCTTTGTGAGGGGCTATTCTTACTCAGTCAAACTGATTCATGAAGATAAAATGTGGTTAAATACATTTTGGCAGAAGTGGCAGCAGAATTGCTTGCTCCCTTGCAGGTGCCCAAATGGTAAGGTGCTGGTTTCTTCCCTCCAAGTTAAATGAACAAGATTTCCCAGTTCTTGCTGATAGCTTTCTCCAAGATGGCTCATCATCACAGTAGCTTATGCCCTTGACGACGCTCCAGAATATGCAGAGCATCTTTTACAGGAGCTTTGAAACCAACTGTTAGGTCCTCACACATATTCGGAGTAGAAAGAAGTTCCTCCTCATTCAGCAGTAGAGAAAGCCTTTATTGATTTCTTGTTTGTGTGGGTGTCTTCATCTCTAGCCCCCAAGTCCTGTCTGTTTCCAGCCCAGAATGCTGGACTTGTCTACGCTGAAGTCCATTTTCGAAGTTTGAGAAGGTCATCCTAATTGCTCCACTCTCACGGTAGCCTTGATTTCAGCCTCATCTGTCTTCAACACTTCGGCCTGCCTTATGTTCCTTTATGGAATTTATTTCCTTTTTCTATTCTTATCTCCTTTAACTGAAACTCTGCCTCTAGGTCAGCAAGAGCACAAGAATGTGTCTTTATGCCAGGCACATTATCTCCTGTTACATTAACATACCAAGGCGAGCCATTCTGTTTTATCTGATGTTCGGAGATTCATGGCCAGGCACTGAAATACAAAAAAAACCTCTGCAGACTCAAGGCCATTATGTTCAAGAAAATATCAGGTAAAGTGAATATAATTAATATAACATATTTCTAAAGTTATGATCTACCGTTAGTGCTTTTTCTATCTTTATGTAATATAGAATCACCATTACATTGTACAAGAAATTCGAAGAGAGTGGGGAAAATTTAAAGCCAATGAGACCCCATGGAGATCAGGGAGCTGAAGAGAGCACAGGCAGAAAAGCGTGGCGACATATTGTAGTGGTGTGGACACCACGCGAATGAGGACTGGAATCCTGACTACACCTTTACTGTGCCACCGTGGGCCAGGTACTTAAACTATCTGAGTCTCAATTTTGATTTATAAAAGATAAATGCAATAATAATAGAGGTTTTAAAGATTGAAGATAAAGTATATAAAGTGCTTACAGCATGGCTGTGGGTCAAGGAAATATATCACTCTCTGAAATTCTGTAATCTTCATATCAAGAGCCCACTATTTTGGGATGTCAGGTGGTGAAGCTATAGGCTTCTTTACTTTGGTCCTGCCATTCATTCCTAAACCAGTAGCTTACTATCCTCTCTTAGTGTACAGAGTTGCAGCCTGTCACAGGGCTGAACACGGAGACCTGGGCGTGGTCTCCTACACAGACTACAGATGCTTCGTTGTGTTTGCTCAGCTTCATCTTGTAGTACCATCGCTCCCCACTTCCTTCATCTCTCCTTATTGATGTAGATCCAATTCTTCCTGCTTCATGAAGCTTTCCCACATTGCTCCATGGCTCAGTCACCTCACCATCCTTTAAATGTTTATTAGGGATAGAACCTGTCACATGCTGATTCCCTCTATTGAGTCCTGCTCCAGGTATTTTCAGTCGTCACCAAAAAGAGTCACCATGGACTCAAAGATATGCCTAGCCACTATCCCACTCTTCTGCCCATTCCCCCTTCTTTGTCCATAACACTGATATTTCAGTTAGGTACCGATCCCTCCACTGGGTTCTGGTGACTTTGCATGACACCTATACTACTTCCAGCCACTCCTTGTGTGGGTAGCATATTATCCACTGAATAATTGCACCCTCCACTTTCCCAAAGTGAACAGTATTCCTGAGACAAAGTGGAAACAAAGACTCCCTCCCATTTTGCTATCCTCTATTAAAGCACACACATTTTGTGCCCAATATCTTATTGATATGAGAGTACTGTTTCATGAATATTTATACCTTACAGAGTAATTTCAGTTCTATGTGATAGTTCTCTCGTTCTCTCTAAAATTCTTGTATAAGTCAGTGGTAAAAGGAAATGTTACGGACAGATTACTTTATTATGGACAAATTCAAGAAGCTCATCATATTACTGCTCCCTCTGAGGGCTACCACTTAGTTATCAGGTCAGGTTTGTCTCCTCATTCTCTTTCTTTAGACTCCTCCTTCAGTACTCAAACATACCTGCTCCAGTAGCTGCCACCAAAGAACCTCAGACTTTTCCAGGTATGAATCTGGAATAGACCTAACTTAGGCATAATCTGAGAACACACTATATTCATATCATTTATGGTGTTCATTTTACTCCTAATCATCTATTCCTTTATTTTGTAATTTTGTTCTTTATGTGGTTTTGTCTCATCTTTGCAACTAGATCATAAGTTGTTTTTTATTTTATTTTTTTTTTTTTGCAGGACAATGAAGACAAGCACAGTGCTACATTATGACATAGTAGATATTAATATTTTTTCTGGGTGAGTTTTGAGGGAATGTTAAATGCAGTGATAACCAGAATTTCTAAGTTACTTGAAGATGTGGATGAGAGTCAAAGAATGGGCACCTGAAGACGGTGCAAAGAGAGCGGCAGAAAGCTCTCATTCATCAAGTCAGCAGACCTTATGCGGAAGCTAGTCAATGGTTAGCGCTTCGTTGGCATCTGGGATGCAATGTAAATAAGTTACAACAGTGGCCACAGGGAGCTCTCGGTCTAACTAAGGAGTTAAATATGTTCAAAAATACAATTTGATGCCTTAATGACTATAGCAAATATGAATTTAAGGTAATATGAGAACACAAACATGCAAAGAAATCAAATAATGCTAAAAGGTTGTGAAATTAAGTTGTTACAAATAAACACTTAGAACTACTGGTGAAATTATTAGATCACCGGGAGATCATTTCTGTGGGATTTCCTTTGCATATAGCTACTGCAAGTTTTGTTCCCGTTGAGTCCTTATGCCTAAGGCCTTTTTGATGGTGGTAATAGTTTCATGAGTGTATACTTATCCTCAAACTTATCAAATTGCATACATTATGTATGACTTCTTACATGTAAATCATATCTCAATAAAGTAGTTAAAAAAAGATAACATCCCTTTGTTCGTCTTCATTGTGGAGAATTGAGAGTGGAGATGAAACATCTGGAAGTTGTTTAGATGTCAAGGTTACCTGAATAGTTGGTGAAGTTTTTGGAGCTGATCATTACATACCCAGTAGGAGGTAGACATGGCACTCTTGTACATTTCAGAAAGGATGAAGGAATGGTAAAGTGTTGATAAATGGGTAAATGAATGTGCCAGACCAGTGCCTACCTTTCTGCACTGAATTTTCTACCAGACAATTGCAAAATATGTTTCGCTACAAGACACTTGGCCAGTTCCTGAATCTTCTCTGGGATAGTCAGACCTCAAATTGACTCATATTAGAACAGTTATGCTTTCTTACATAACACCCATAGCACTATGTCCTTTATTTTCCCATTAATAATAGTGAAAGAAACAATATAATATTTATTATAATGGTTGCAATAATCCTTTTTAAAAATTTCATTCGATACAAAAATACCTGATCTTCCCCGAAAACTGTGAAAAGTAGCTGTTTTAATTGCTTGCCAAACATGGTGAGGGTTACTGAACAAAACATAAAGTGAGAGTGGGTGCATGGATAAAAGAGAGGGAAATTCACAAACGCCTAAAATATACTGTAATGCCACTCTTTGCCTGTAGGAAGATACTTTGATTTAAAAAAAAATAATAGAAATTATAATTTGGAAATATTGGCAAGAAATTTTACTTTCAATGTTTCAAATGCAATATTTAAATATGAATTTAGAGTCTAATAAGAAGTTCATATTCTTTTTTTTTAACCATTAAAAGCCTCAATTGACTATTAAAACATTTCTCTGTAATAAAATGTCATACACATATTCATTCTTTCATCAACTCATTTATTCATTTATTTATAGGAACATATGAAGGGACTCTTAGGTGTCAGGCATTTTTAAAAAGTCATTCAATTACCAGTATCTCCTGTTTGCCAGGCACTGTTTTAGGAGTGAAGACTTCTACAGTTGGAAAGAACCAATGCTCAATCTTAAGATGTTTATAGTCTGATAGGGAAAAAAAAATAATAAGAGATGTGGATAGCAGCTAATACAGAGGGAGTCATAAGTAATTATACTTTGTTACTAATTGAATAATACTATGTTAAGGCAATATGGCAGATATTTACATTCACTGCTACACTTCTGACATTACTTGATTCTGCTTTGTGACAGATTTGTTTCTGGACTTGAACTGTAAATGCCTCCCTCTTATATTCAAACCACAGTTAATGGGTTTTTGCATGTAGAAAATATTTGCTTGAAACTGTAACTGTTTCCAAACAAGAAACAAAATGCCTGTGCAAAAGGCAAGCTGTGTTTGCTATTGATCTTTATAACCCAAACATTTGGGGGAGCTTCAATGTCCAGTCCCAGAGTTCTTTTTTAAATCATGCCCTTGATTAGCTCTCACAAAGCACTGCAGAGACAGAGGCCAGCCACTGACTCACGGAGGCAGGGTATGATACGTGGCAGCAGCGAGAGAGGTGCTTCATGCAATTACCCTTCGATTATCCAGAGACCACAGTTTGAAACAGTCAAGTTACTTTCAAGATACAATTCTTTCTTAGAAAAGGCGTTATGTTGACCAGACTAGTCATGGAATGTGTCTCAGAGAAGTGAGACAACTCTGACTCATGGGCGAATGCTGTACAGAATTCAGGACAAATGAGATCCAATTATAATTCACCATCTCTTTCAGGGCAGTTTCCCTTTTCTTGTTTTTTTTTTGTTTTGTTTTGTTTTAGTTTTTTGTTTTTTGGTCTAATTATGTATTTCAGAAGGTTCTGGCTTGATTAAGAATTCTATCTGATGAAAGATCAGATGGAGAAAACACTACCCTTTCTGCTGGGAAAGTATGTTTTCTTTGTGCTGTGACCTCCGGCCAGGAAACAAACATTAATTTTAAATAAAAATTATTATAAGTTAGCCTAGACATTGTATTATAATAACTGTACTTCCTTTGCTTACACTAATCAGATGCATATTTGATTATCTAATTTGCATTAACTATGTTCAAAAGATATTCAGGAATAGGGAAGGAGAATTTCTATTAGGTATACATTTGAGAATTATTGGAAGTTGGGATTCTGGGCTAGGAAATTCTCTTATGCCTCCTGAGTGCTGCAGATTTGCTAGCAGCTGCTATAAAAACCCATACACAATGATTTTAAGTATTGCATACTGATATAATTTTCAATATTTGCAATATGACTCCCAGTAACTAAAACAATGTACTCTTTGTACTTCAATGATTACATATGGAATTTTTGTAATTCTTGTGATTCTATTTATTACAATTTTTCCTTGCATCGCAGAAGTAGGAAAATTACGTGCCAGGGAAGAAAAATTTTGAAATTCAAGACTTCAGGTACACTTTACTAAGTCATAGGATGATGGGAAAAAACTTTTCATAGGTGTAGCTAATGTTGTGAAGGGTTAGTCTTTAATTTAAGACTATTCAAATTAGACTAGACAAGATGGCATATGTATGACACTGATAATGATTTAATCCCAGTAGGATATACTGAAGGAAATTTACTGAGATTTAAAGCCTAGCTAAATTCCAGTACCATAGAATCATGAAAAAAGAATCTAAACCCTTAAAAGTTTTCTATCAGAATTAGTTTTGAATCTACTTTGAGTTGCTATTATTTTTATAAAATCACATTTTCAGTTATGTTTCAATAACATTTGCAAAATTTCCAGCGCTGGAGATAGAATTTTTATTTCCAATTCTGATAATTTACATCATATTTTCCAGCCCACAACATTTTTACTAGATGTTCGAGAACTCGCTGTTCTTTTCAACCATCCCATAATGGCATTTCAACTAAGTAAAGGCAAGTAGGAGAACTGGGTTTGATTTCCAGTCATCAAAATTGCCTTTACTTATGTGGCTTAGTTTTGATATAATTGAGAACAAAGGTATATATTCATTTTTAGATGCCGGCTCTGTGAAATACAAAGATGAATAAGCACTGGTGCCTGCTTTAGAGGACTCATCTTCCACTGAGAGAATCAGATGTAGGAGAAATCTGTTGAAGGAGTCAAGAAGGAAAAATAAGAGTTGCCCAGATATATGAGGTCTGTCCTGGAAAAGTCCAACCGTCATTAATATAATGAGAACAGTCTGTGTGACATCGATGTAACCTGTCAGCCAAGGAGAGTGGACTGGAATGTGCACGTGTGAACAATGACAACTTTACTGTCCTAGTCGGTGGGGGTGGTAGAAGTCACTGAGTGAACATATGTACTGCGTGGCCGTCACATTCAAAATGACTGAGTAGAGCAATGAATATGCATCAAATTTTGCATTAACATGTTAAATGAGGCATCAGTCTCAGGAACTGACAGCGAACTTTTCATCTGGGCGACATTGGTGCATGGGACCAGCAGTATCGAGGTTAAAAAATAAGTGTAATTTTAATGAAGTTTTGCATTGTCTGCGCCATTGTGCACCTGTTTATACTCTAACTCAACTCCAGTCGAGTGGTCGCCGGCCCACCGCCTGGACGGAAAGACCAGCAAAATCGGCTCCGTGTTTAATGTGTTAAGCTTGAGTATTCCTTCACAGAAACTATTCAGATGATTCAGAGGCTGCAGCTATGGGCAACTGGTGATTGGCAGCTTCATCATGACAACATGCCTGCTTATGCATCACATCTTGTGCAGAGGTTTTTGGTGAAATATCAAATCACCCAAGTTCCTCAGTCCTTCTACAGCCCAGATTTGGCACCTTGTGACTTCTGGCTTTTCCCCAAACTAAAATCACCTTTGCAAGGGAAGAGATTTCAGACTGTCAGTGAGATTCAGGAAAATACAACAGAGCAGCTGATGGCGATTGGGAGAACTGTGTGAGGTCCCAAGGTGCCTACTTTGAAGGGGACTGAGGCATCATTGTCCTATGTACGGTGATTCTAATATCTTGTATCTTCTTCAGTAAATGTTTCTATTTTTCATATTATGTGGCTGGATACCTTCTAGACAGACTTTGTATGTGGCAGGGCATGACGAACCTTGTGCCTTAGTAATAAGGCCAAATCAGGTGCGTGCACAGGAGGCACGAGTCTCAAGTGGCAAGCAGAAGCTTGATCACAGAACACTTCCTGTGATACATTTGATATAAGTGCTTTGTCCTCAAGGTGCGGGAATGACATGCTGAGTTTGCTTTTAGCTATGGGTTTGAGTGGATTACAGACAAAACTGAAGACAGAAAAACATTAAAAGACTACTATAACAAAGCCTTTTCAAAAAGAAAGAGAATTCTTACTCTTTCTTTGAGGCTTAGCTCTGATTCTACCTTCTTCATGAAGCTTCCCCGAAGCCTCCAGTCCACCATGAGCTTTTCTTCCTCTGAGCCTCTGTAGTTCTTATTATCTACCCAAGCTCCTTCTGGACACTTACAGTGCTGACATTGTCCTTTGTTGGTAATATGATATATCTGCTCTGCTTGTCATTGGCATTGTAACTCTTTGAAGGTAAAGTTAATATTTAAGAGTAGAGGTTGTCAA
Organism: Micronycteris hirsuta; assembly: GCA_004026765.1. Lineage (NCBI taxonomy): Eukaryota > Metazoa > Chordata > Mammalia > Chiroptera > Phyllostomidae > Micronycteris > Micronycteris hirsuta. The sequence goes on from PVJI01011166.1 coordinate 33,041, forward strand.
AGAAGACAGAAATTGATACTGTTTGTGTGGCCCATGCTCCTGCAAAGGAGATTTCTCAGTGAAATCCTCAAGATGATGGCTACATATATTATTATAATATATACTATATCAATATGTAATATTAATATATTATATTATACTATATTATTATATTAATAGATTATACATATTAATAGATATTATAATACTATATGTAGCCTGGTAGAACAGGCATTGCCTTAAAAATTAGGCTGCATTTTGAATGTGTGAAATGAAGCCTGTGTATAGAGTTCTACTGCTAAGAGTGTGAGAACACTTTCTCTGAAAAGCAATTCCCCAGTAAAAGGTGTTGTCTTAAAATTACAATGTCGCTCTGGTCAAAACCAGGGAGAGGGAGAAAAGAGCCCAGATTTTCCTTGAATGAATGAAAAGATTATAACCTCATTTATGGCCGTAACATATTTAGAGAAGGGATATATTATAGGAGATAATGAGCTGTTTTGATTGAAACACAGGGAAGCCGGAGGGAAACAAAGTTTTCCTGTTCATATGGTAGAAAGAGAGCAGGGAGAGAGAAGAATATATACGTGAAGAGGCGGGAAGAGGAAGAAGGAGAATGGAGAGGAGAAGGAGGGAGGAGAGGAACAGAGAAAGGAAGAGAGAGAGAGAGAGAGGAGAAAAGAGAATGAGAATGTACATGGCCAGGGCCTATGTTCGTAATAGCAGAGTTGAAATCTGTGGGGAAAGATGGCTCAAAAACATTCACTTTCCTCTGATTACCAACAATCCTGTAATTATACAGAAAAAGTGCCTCATATGGCAGGCAAACCTAAATTCTTTCTTTTGAGTCAGTCCTTATAAATTAACACACCAGTAAATGTATTTGGCTATGAAACCCTTTGTCCATGAACATATACCCCTGGACTAGTGTTCCACAGAACATAGACATCCCATGTAGCAATATTTTTGCCAATATATCTCAAGGGCAAGGAAAATAAAGAAAAAATAAACAAATAGGACTACATCAAACTGAAAAGTTCTGCATGGCTAAAGAAAACATCATCAAAATGAAAAGGGAACCAACTATATAGGAGAACATATTTGTCAGTGATACATCAGACAAGGGTTTGATCTCCAAAGTATATAAAAAACTCATACAACTCAACATGAGGAAGACAAGCAATCTAATTAAAAAATGGGCAGAGGATCTGAATAGACACTTCTCCAAGGAGGACATACATATGGCCCATAGACATATGAAAAGATGCTCAACATCACAAGCCATCAGAGAGATGCAAATTAAAACCACAATGAGATACCACCTCGCACCTGTCAGAATAGCCATCATTAATAAATCAACAAACAACAAGTGCTGATGAGGATGCAGAGAAAAGGGAACCCTAGTGCACTATTGGTTGGAATGTAGACTGCAGCAACTGCAGTGGAAAGCAGTATGAAAAATCCTCCAAAAACTAAAATTGGAACTGCTTTTTGACCTAGAGATTCTGCTGCTGGGAATATACCCTAAGAATCCTGAATCACCAATCCAAAAGATCTTATGTACCCCCATATTTATAGTGGGGATACTATTTACAATAGCCAGGTGCTAGAAATAGCTGAAGTGTCCCATCAGTAAATGAGTATCAGAAAACTCTGGTACATTTACACAAAGGAACACTATGCAACAGAAAGAAAGAAAGAGTTTCTCCTACATTTTGCAACAGCGTGGATGGAACTGGAGAATATTGTGCTAATTGAAATAAGCCAGTTGGTGAAAGACAGATACAATATGATCTCACGGGTAAGAGGACTCTAATGAACAAAATAGAACCACAGGCAAGGAAACATGGAACAGCCTGACAGTGACCAGAGGGGAGGGTGGAGGGGGATAATAGTGGAAAGAAAGGGAAAGGACTAGACAAAGAACATGTATGAATGACTGACAGACATGGACTACAGTGTGGGGATTGACTGTAGGAGAAGGCATTGGGATAGGTGGAGGAGGGCAAAGAGGGAAAAATTGGAACAACTGTAATGGAATAACAATAAAAATGATTTAATAAAAAATGCAAAAAAAAAAACCCATGCTGGAAAATAATGTGCTAAATTACTTTGGTGCTATTAGAGGAATGAAAATCCTATATAGATGAAAAACAACAAAGTATTATTCAAATAATTTTATATTTGTCTACTTATGTAAATATTCAATAAATTATAGTTGTATAAACTTATACACAACATTTTTGCCAGAAATTGCATGTGAAATTTGTATGAAAGTTTTCTTCTCTTCTTTGAAAAGAGGGAAGCAGCTATTCACATATCAATAACGATCAGCAAAGAGGACCTAGACCAACACTTGTAGTCATGTGTCCTCCATGAAAACAGACACATGAGTTCCATTCTTAAGCTACTGTACTTTCGACTTCATGAAAAAACAAAACACACACACATGCAATAAGAAGGGAATTCATACTATTATGAAATGTTATTGTAAATAGAAAAAAAATTCACATGTATAATGGCATAGGGATTGGACTGTTAGTTTTAAGAACTGAAAAACAGAATACTAATATAATGGAAAACTCACAGATTTTATAAAGAGGGGATCTTTGGAGAGAAACTCATCCTGACACATATTAGCTGTGTGAGCCTGGAACAATTAGCAATGTTTCAGATTCTCAGTTTCTTCATCTTAAATATGTGTATAAATACTCCTACATTGCAGTGTTGCAGATATAAAAGACCTACATTGATCCTGATATTCATTTTAGGATAATTATCATTATTATTTCATTGCTGTTGTTATGTTGGATTCAATAGAAAGAGACATGATATAATCGGGGATTGGTTATCCTTCCTTTCACATTTCTGCAGAAGAGACTTTGTAAAGATTGTCTCCAGCAGTAACTTAATTTCATGCTAAGTCTTATCCTCAGAATGAATAAATCCCTTTTAATGAAATGTTCCCTTTGCTCACTCAGGGATTTCCTATCCCTCAGTCCAAAATCTCTTACATATATTTGATCAAACTATTAGCCCCTGGCATGACTCTGCTTGACTTTCCACAGAACTCCACAGTCAACCACTTCCATGCCAGTTGCTTAACTGCAGTGCACCTGGAATTCCTTCCCTTTCCTCCAGGGGCTTCCTCTGCCCCGCACTGAGGGCAACAGTGCACTGTTGCAGGAAGATGCACAGCTTTTCAGTCCTGGCTTGTTGCAGATACCCAGAGTCCTGTCCGATTCCAAAGCCTGGAACCCTTTCATTTACCCCGGGGTTGATTTACTTCCACCTTCCACTGCAATTTTCTAGTCTGTACTGTCTTCCTTCACGTCTCAGCTAATAATCTAGATTCTGCCTTTCACCGAGAAGACTGGGGCCACCCGAAACCAATAGTCTACAAAGCACTGGCCAGAAATTCATGGAATTGTCTTGGCTATATTTCTACTCTTCTCCTAGTATACTTTTAGAAGACATGTTGTAGGATTAATCATGACCATTAATTTTTAAAGTATTGTTTTACCATGTTAAATGTAGTTTAATTCTAAATTTTCATTTCAAAATAAATAAGAGTCTTTCTCTTATTTAACCAAAATACATTTAACCAAAAAAAGTTAAAGGTATAAATATATACAATGCTTGATTAATGTCACAGACGGCAAAAGACAGTGTGAGTGCATATTAAAGTAGTATTTCCAAATTAGGGAATTATGTCAGCACATCAGGATGATTTGTTTGCCCATGCAAGATATATGTTAATGTTTCATTTAGTGGCTTTCAAGGTATTTTATTGAGTCTAAAATGACAATTTGGTATGAAAAACCATTTTAGTGATCTTTGGTTATAAAGAAAACACCATTTACCTCAATATCAAGGCATCCAGCTATACAGTTATAACCTGAACAATAATAAACTGTTAAACAGGACATTATTTCAAAATTACAACACTAAATTTAACTAACAGCCCCATCATCAGCCGAAGAAGGAAATTGTTTATATAAATTGAGTAGACCAATATCTCCTCAAAAACCTGAAGAAGAGAAATGGTTTATATAAGCAAATAATGATAATAATAACTACCACCACAGAAGCTAACGCTAGCGCGTAAGTGATATCAGGTGTTCTCCTGAGCACTTTACCTCTCATGTACTTCTGGGGACCAAGGGTAAAATATTCTAACATTTGGCTGAAATAAATGGACCTTGAGGTAGAATGGCTACATACATAGACTGTAAATAACAACAATGACAATAATAATAATAATAATTAGAGCAATAATATTTATAATATGTCAGACATTCTGCTAAATATTGTATATCTCATTAATCATCATAATTGCACCATGAGATGCTACTAATATCTTCATGTTATTGATTGGGAATTAAAGCTCTGAGATAATAAATAACTTGCTCAAGATCACATAAATTTTAAGTTTCAGAGTTGGGATTCAGTCCAGGCCTCAGTTAAAGTCAATGTCTATTAATGTGACAGTATGTTTTCAACCACCATTTCCTATAGTCTGCATCTTCAAAATAAAAGAGGGTAGCCAGCTAGGATGTCAGCATTCCAATGACGTCTGCCTAGAGAAATCTATACCCAACAGCATGGGAAGTGCCAGAACTTTACTTTTTTTCTCCCAAGCAATTCAGATTTAAAAAAATAAAAATTCAAAATTTGCAATAGCATGTAAAAGAGAACCATATTTTACTTATGAAGAAAATAAATCATTTGATGAATGGATATCTTTTTTTCTTCCCTTATTTTAGATTAAATCCCCCATACACCAAGTACTCCAAATATTAGGGAATACTTGGGTACTATTACATAGCTATGTGATTAAAAAATATCTGTGACTCAATAATGGTGGCAAACTATAATAAGATAAGACACCTTTGATCTAACAATGGACAGGATGAACCAAGTACCACTGGCACCTAACAAAAGATGGAGATATTTCCTATAGTTAAAAATACAAAAGTTATAATTTTGTTGTTTTTTTCTTTTTTTTTATTGTTGTTCAAGTACAGTTGTCTCCATTTTCCCCCCACCCCAGCCATCCCCACCTCCCACCCTTGATCCTACCCCCCTTTGGCTTTGTCCGTGTGTCCTTTATACATGTTCCTTGACAACCCTTTCCCCCCATTTCCCCTCCCACCTCCCCTCTGGTTACTGTCAGTTTGTTCTTAATTTCAATGTCTCTGGTTATATTTTACTTGCTTGTTTGTTTTGTTGATTAGGTTCCACTTATAGGTGAGATCATATGGCATTTCTCTTTCACCACCTGGCTTACTTCACTTAGCATAATGCTCTCCAGTTCCATCCATGCTGTCGCAAAGGGTGGGAGCTTCTTCTTTCTTTTTGCCGCATACTATTCCATTGTGTAAATGTATAATAGCTTTTTGATACACTCATTATGATTTTGATCTGAAGCACAAGTTTTGATTTTTATTCACACATTCACTAGTCAGATATGTTTATTGAATATGTATGCATCTTTGTAATTAAGGTCTCAGAGAAGAAGGACAAAGATTCTGGTCTCAAATATTGCATTTTAGTGAGTCATAGCTACATTTCTTAAGTATGCTTATTTAGAAAGAAATTGTTGGAGTTTTTCCATACTATGACAGAACTTCTCTGAAAATGGATGACTCAATCATACAAAATGTACTGAGTCTGGTGTACTGCTGGGGAGACTTATGACAATGGTGATTTTCAATAAAATAATGGGAGTGAAAGTGATGCTGTGAGTTAGGTGTTTCCTCTAGCAGAGGCGTTAATGTGCTCCGGCTCATTAGAGGATTGTGCCAAAGAAGGTCGGGCTGAAGTTCACTTTCATTCATTTTGTGTCTTTTTTCAGGCTTCCTCCCCCAGTTATTTTCTAAGCTTTCAAGTGTTCCCTATTATTTTCACCAAATGTGCATTGTGATGAAAGGACGTGATACTTTCAGCAGAATTACTTAATTAGGTTTAAGTAAGCAGTACATGCCAAAGGGGGGTAAGGTTTGCTTTCTAGCCATACAAATGTGCCTTATGTGCAGGCAGCATTCCTGAGGAACAAAGCGCCGTGATTGCTGTGATGATAAAACGATGAAGGGAAGGATAAAGCCTGAGAGATAAACGTCTTAAAAGGAAAATAAAGTAGGGTAGTAGCTGCCCCGTTCTTACTGAAGCATACATTTCAGGAACACACGGCAGGTTTCATTTCAAGCACATTTTGGGAGAGCGTTTAGTGTAGTGTGTTTGTGTATATGTGTGTATACCTGTATGTGAGATAAAAACATGTAAGTTAAATTATTCTCACTCTATGTATGAAGAGTTTTCAAACCATTTCTTAAAAAAGAAAAGGTACACATGTAGAAGTTTACTGATTATCCCTCAGAGACATTCATTTAGGCAGCGCTCGACAGAGATGAACAGAACCAATGACGGGCAGGAACTGTTCTACTGTTGATACAGCGCACTGCAAACCATAATTTCTACACTCATGACACTGAATGCTCTTAGTTTATCTTTTCTCCCTGCAGACGCTTTCCTTGCCCACACCCCCGCCCTCTTCCAGAATCATTTCCTTACAGTATAGATTATATTACATCACCTTCATATTTGTAACCACCACAGCTGGGCACACAAAACGCTCCAGTTCTGCCTCCCCCGTCTACGCAAACTCTTCTTGCATTCCTCCCCACACCACAGTGTTAAGCTTTCCATTCTCTAAATGTAGCTTTTATTTTTACCCCATAGTGACTTGGCTAGATTGTCCCCTAGCCCAGAATGCCTTCGCACTTACTTCCCATCAGTTAAAATTCTCCCCACTTTTTAGCTGTGTGGCTGAAATGCCTCGCAGGCCTCAAAGTCTTTATTACCTTCTTCTCAGTTTTAATAGTCCTGTCTCTTTGCTTCTGGAGAATTTTGCTTAGGATATATTATTAAAACATTCAGTTCATTTTGCCTCAGGTAAGGTATTTACATGTCTGTTTTACACTATGAATGTTAACTACTTGAGGGCAGGGCAAGAGGTGTTGCTAATTTGTTTCTCACCACATACTTCCTTACATGTGGTTGACATGCAAAAAAAAAAATGTCTGGAGGGCAAACAAATATGTAGCCAAAAAGTACTTAATATTCACACGAGACTTTTTGTTATGGAATCAGCTGCCTCACTAAGTTCTCAAGGTTTTACTTTCAGAAGACCTCAGAATAAGAATAGTCGCACAGGTGAGAATGTTCACTGCTCTTTGCAAAGAATACGGGACACACAAGTACTACATAAATATTTTTCATGAACCGCCTTGGGGACTTCATATCCCATTACATGTAGCATGCTATTATCGGAAGTGCTTTGAAAAATCTCACCTTTTATACCTGTCTTCATAGCTTAATATTCCTTTTATGTACAAGCATATGGTAATGGAATCCTAACGTAGGCAAACCTTTACTTTAAAAATTCTTTAAGAAAGAAAAATTGCTTTTAAGCTAAGGAACAGTGCACATTTTTATACGGCTTTGTTATAAACTTCTGAGAAACAGAATTGGGAAATCTTGACATTCTTTCTACTTTATGGAAAATCTAACATACATCACCATAAAAAATATACCTGCTATTCTTACAAAAAAGAACAAAACTGAATTTCAAGTAATATAAACTATAAAATTGTACTATATTATTTTCTATTCATTTTACAAGTTATCTTTTAAATAGGAAAATATATGAATTCACTTTAATGTCTTTTATGTGTAGAGATTCCTTCTAAATCATATGTTTTTATACAGAATAGAGGAATTTACTATCTCTGTGCTCCTAATCAGCAAGATTCACTTCAAAAGATTGTAGGACAAAAAGAGAAGTTATGTTTCTTAATACTTGGGTGAAAAGACTTGTATCTTCTTTTCTATATTGATAACATACAGATAATAAAGATAAATTATTCTAAAGAATAAAGAATAAAAATACATAGTTGACAAATGGAGGAGAGCGTTTTCTGATAACATCATTAAATGCAAATAATTGCATTATCACATGATTATTTACCTCCAAAATACATTTAACTTTCTCCCTCTCCTGTCTTATTTTTTCTTTTTAAGTACATTGTTTTAACATGGAACCCAATTTTGTTCAAAATATTGAAATAAACATCATCAGGATGAAATTATTTTAGACTTGTAAATAAGTCTTAAAAGCTTAGGCCCTGGCTAGTGTGGCTCAGTAGATTGAGCACTGGATTGTCTAGGAAAGGGTTGCTTGTTCGATTCCCAGTCAGGGCACATACCTGGGTTGCAGGCCAGGTCCCCAGTAGAGGGTGTACGAGGGCAACCATGCATTGATGTTTCCCTCTCTTTCTCTCTCCCTTCCCCTCTGTCTAAAAAGAAATAAATATAATCTGGAAAAAAAAAAGACTTAAAAGCTTAGGAATAGGGAAGTCTATCACGAAACAATCTTGCTATAATTATTTGCTAGATACTAATGCTATGAAGCATGGATCTAGGTTAAGCGTAATCCCACACATGCACCCGCATATTGGTATCCCTTTTATTTAGAGACTGGCAGAACTCTTCTAAATGTGGGTAACACACCTTACCATTTAACAGGACAAACAATTATCTACTGATTCAGTTCACCAAACAAAGATTTCTGCCATGAGTTTGGTGACCTATACTATTTCCGACACATTTAAATATTGTGACTATTTGAGTTTTGTACTTTCATGAGAAGTAGTCTTATAGATAAGTAAATCTTCAGGGAATTGGGAAGTGATATTTATTAAACCTTAGAGAATTATTTTCAAGCACTTTAAAAGTTCTCGTCTGTATCCAAATAATTATTTTAGGCTATAATTTATTGACTAAGTTCCATTTAGTTCATTTTTAGAAAGTAAGAAATCTATCATTATAAAGAGTCTAAAATGTTCCAGTGACCTAGAATAATCTTCCTTTATTGTTTTCTAAATTAATAATTTTTATTTTTATTTTTGTTTCTATAATTGATTTGAAAATAAAATCTTGTTTTGAAATGCATACAATTCAAAGAAGCTGTAGAAGTTTTAATCATCTTAAAGTCAGAGGACAAGAATAACTTGTGGTTTCCTCAGGTAACCATTGATAACAAATTTATGTTATAGAGAAGGAAGAGGGTTTCATAGAAAGATAAGAAGATCTTAAACTATGGCTAACAGTTGTGAATTGTTTCCAGAAAGCAGTAGGCAAAAGTGGATACAAAGAAGACCTGGATAAGAGTACATTATTTTAAATTCCAGAAGCCCCAAAACAATAGAGTATGTCACTGTGTCACCATTGTAAATAATGCTTAGATGAACAATTCTGAATGATACTTTCAAAGAAATAAAAGGGAGAATAATAGTATAATCTAAGTTGGAATATCCTTGAAGCATACTTATAAGATCATATGCTATGAACTGATATCTTTCTGTAATATAAATGCCTAATGGCAACACATTCTCTAGTGCACCTTCAAAAGTATAACTATTAATTCCATCGTGGTTCAGAGTAGTAATGTAAAGAGAAAGTCTCTATAGTTTGCAATTTTGGCTATTGCGTTAAACTAACACCCATAGCATTCTTGTCTGCTTTATATGAATCGTAAAATAACTGCTCTTTCCTCTTGAGAAAAAATGGACTCAATTATTACTATATATATTCTCCTGAATCCAAGGGATCACCATTCTTTAACAACCCATTCAGTAGACTTAGAAAACAAATAGCAAAGCTATATGTTATCCAGTACATCTTGGCAGCATACTAAAGCCATAGAGCAAGTGACAAATAACCAGATGTCTCCCTCAAATCTTACCTGGTTTACTCTTTTTAAAAATCCAATCTTTGCTGTCTACCATGCAAATCTCTTGGTCACTGGGTGAAATCCAAACTGGGTAGTTGATCATGATAATTCCAACGTGTCATGGACAGCAGCATCTCTCAGATTCCCATATGCCAACTGCTTGGAATGGACCTGCAACAAACAAGGTATTTCTTCATTTTAATGGAAAAATAGTGAACCATGTCCTAGGTCCAGTAGACATCACTACTTAATTAGTAAAGGAATAATAGAGGAGTATGTGAGGGGCTATAAATGCCTCTCAGGATGCTGATAAACAAAGTCAGAACAGACGTTTATGTTCTATCGAAGGTGTTTTTTGTAGGGTACATCCCATCTACTCTTTGTGCAATTATAGATCTGTTTAAGCTGTTGATATAAATAAACATTATTGATATTAAAACTCATACATTCTATAATGTATAACCCCTTCTCCTTCATGTGGGTGACCACTTGGAGTACTCAGAGTATTTTTTTACTTTATTCATAATAATCTCAGAGTAACTGGGCAATGAAGTTCAACCTAAAGGGAAATTAGTGTCTAGGAGAAAATCCATATGAAGATCAAGGAGAGTTTCCTTTCTCAGTTCTGACACTGCAGTCAATGTCAACATTCCCGGTATAACAATCACGTCATCTCTATAGGGCAGTAAATGAGAAGCTCCTTCGAGGGGCATATGTGAGGCGCTGCAAATTCAGCAGCCACCATTATCTATATCGAGATACAAACTACACGACAGTCACCAAAATGAACATATTATAGCCAGAGTTTGGACACAAATGCTCAGGAAAGTAATTAGATAATTAATTTCAGTGCAATCTACCACATATTTAATGGTTCAACTATGTGTGTGTATATGAGTAAATATGCTATTTAAACCTCTTAAGCATGTTTAACTTTCATTCAAGAAGAAAATCCATGCAGAACCAACAACTCTTATTGTGCTGACACCTCCCACACAAGTCATTATGTTCAAGAGAAATTTAGAAAGATATTAATGAACAGATTTTCTTCTTGGCCTTTTCAAAATAACCTTTAATAACTTAAAAAAATTTAGCTACAACAACCATATTTTTAGTTACGTGTATACAAAAACAAATTTATTATTATTATTTTCTAAGTATTACAAGATAAATGGCAGGGGGATTTTTATAAGTCTGTAAGAGGCCTCATGTGAGTGGTTTTATGTGCTGCAGATTCATGGGCACAGGTGCAAAAACTGATATTAACAAGCCACAAACTGATATATCCTCATGCACCAGTGATTAGAGATTCAAGTGTTCCCAGAAGTCAATGTGGAGACTTTATTAGAAGATACAGTAGTAAGATATCGAATTGTGCTATTACAGCAAGAGTAGTAAGGGCTGAAGTCAAGCACATTCCTCAAACTAAAATATGCCACTACAAAATAAGGCCTTGAAAAATACATGTGTACCTGGACACAAAATGACCATTCTGCAATTCAAAATAGGCATATTATTTTGGTGTTACTACTGATACATAGAAATACACACACAAATGGCTAAAATTTTCTAATCTATTGATCCAAGCTCTGATATTTTGTTAAACTAAACTTTAGTAAATTTCTGGATGCAAACCATTTCTCTTCATGCCAAAATTACTTCTTTTCTTTTTTGAGAATACTCCAAAAATTATCAAGTAAATTCCCTCATAAAACAAATATGTCTTCATGAGTGGTAATTATTTTTTGGTCTTTTGGCTGCCATGCAGGATATTTGAAGAAATCATACACTGGTCGACCTTATGACAGAGGAGTGTTAATAGACATCACTTCTAAGTTCCAAAACTTACTATAAAGTAAGGAATTTTTGAAAACTACTTGGTCTTGGATAACCTATCTGTGTTCTAGTGAGACGTAGTTTAGTTCTGCCACTTAAAGGCGTAAAAATAAGTAAACTACTTGCTTTTTAAAATGGTCATATTTTATTATACAGAAAAGATGTTATTGATCTCTAGCTTTCCAGTAGTGATGGTTTTTCACTGACCATTGATCACCAATTTATTCATTCAGACAATTATTCATTCCAGAAATTTTAATTAATTCAGTTGTGCCAAGTATGGGATTAGGGGCTCAGATACAAAATGAAAAGACACATACTCTTCCCCCATAAATGTTAGCATCTATTCTATACTGATTTGTTGACATATATTTGTAACCACGAAAGGTATCAAAATAATTGGCCTATGTTATATCCCAACCACTATGTGACTGAACTATGCGGTTTTATGAAGTTTTTCAATGACTAAATAAAGCACTATAGACTAAGAGCAAAGCTTAAAAATAAAAGGACAAATTCACGCAGAGGACTCACATAAAGTTCTTAGTGTATGTAATAGTTTCCTGTCATTCTGAAGTCTTTCCCCATAAGCCCGCCTCCCAAACATGGATGTTAGGCATCATAATACAATCCGATATGATCCACGAGACATGTTAACATATTTTGGTGAGCAGAAGTTGATTGTTTTATACAAGTTGACTCACAGATATTTGTATTGTCATTCATATATTTTCTCAAAGAGGATATATAAAATTAGTATGTATTCTCCTCAAAATAGTCCAACAGGTGTTTGTAACAAGTACTAATTCTATGACATTGATTGGAACTTCACTCTAATAAGAATGTTCAGAATAAAAAATTATGTTTTTAAATATATTTTATTGACTATGCTATTACAGTTGTCCCTTTCATCCCTTTATTTCCCTCCACCCTGCACATCCCCTCCCACCCACATTCCCCCCCTTTAGTCCATGTCCATGGATCATACATATAAGTTCCTTGACTTCTACATTTTCTATACTATTCTTAACTTCACCCTCTCTATTTTCTACCTACCATTTATGCTACTTATTCTCTGTACCTTTTCCCCCTCTCTCCCCCTCCCACTCTCCTGCTAATAACTCTCTAGGTGATCTCCATTTCTGTGGTTCTCTTCCTGTTCTAGCTGTTTGCTAAGTTTGCTTTTGCTTTTGTTTTAGGTGTGGTTGTTAATAACTATGAGCTTGCTGTCCATTTTACTGTTCATATTATTTATCTTCTTTTTCTTAGATAAATTCCTTTAACATTTCATGTAATAAGGTCTTGGTGATGATGAACTCCTTTAACTGGACTTTATCTGAGAATCACTTTATCTGCCCTTCCATTCTAAAAGATAGCTTTGCTGGATAGAGTAATCTTGGATGTAGGTCCTTGCCTTTCATGACTTGGAATACTTCTTTCTGGCCTCTTCTGGACTGCAAGGTTTCTTTTGAGAAATCAGCTGACAGTCTTTTGGCAACTCCTTTGTAGGTAACTGTCTCCTTTTCTCTTGCTGCTTCTAAGATTCTCTCCTTATTTTTAATCTTGGGTAATGCCATTATGATGTGCCTTGGTATGTTCCTCTTTGGGTCCAACTTCTTTGGGACTCTGTGAGCTTCCTGGACTTCCTGGAAGTCTATTTCTTTTGCCAGATTGGGGAAGTTCTCTTTCATTATTTGTTCAAATAAGTTTTCAATTCGTTGCTCTTCCTCTTCTCCTTCAGGTACCCCTATAATTCGAATGTTGGAACGTTTAAAGATGTCCTGGAGGTTCCTAAGTCTCTCCTCATTTTTTAAAATTCTTGTTTTTTCATTCTTCTCTGGTTGAATGTTTCTTTCTTCCTTCTGGTCCACACTGTTGATTTGAGTCCCAGTTTCCTTCCCATCACTATTGGTTCCCTGTACATTTTCCTTTATTTCACTTAGCATAGCCTTCATTTTTCATCTAATTTGCACCCAAATTCAACCAATTCTGCGAGCGTCCTGATTACCAGTGTTTTGAACTGTGCATTTGAACTGGGCTATCTCTTTGTGGCTTAGTTGTATTTTTTCTGGAACTTTGATTTGTCCTTTCATTTGGGCCATTTTTTTGGTCTTAGCGTGCCTGTTATGTAGTAAGGGGTGGAGCCTTAGGTGTTCACCAGGGCGGGGTAACCCAAGATGTTCTGTTGTGGCGCTGTATGTGTGGGAGGGGTCTGAGAGGGAACAATGGCACTTGCTCCTCTCTCTGTTTTCAGTCACTTCCCCTGCTACCCACAAGCAAATTGGGCCCTTCTGGTGCTGATTCCCGGGTGGGTGGGCTTCTGTACATTCTAGGATCCTGTGGGTCTCTCCAATGAACTCTCCTGTGAGGCTGAAAGTTTCTCCTGTTGCCGCCTCAACCCCTACTGGTGTTTTCAATCAGAGGTTTGAGACTTTATTTCCCCATGTTGGAACCATGTGTTGTGCAGTCTCTCTCACTTCTCAGTTGTTCCTCCCAGTTTATCTGTACCCAAATATGGTACATCCACTCCACCAGCCTCCACCTGGCCAGGTCCACCAACTGCTGCTTTGCCCAATCCGCTCCACCAGCTGCTGTCTCGCTGAAAGTCCTCTCTGTTCGGCTGCCCGTCTCCTCTCCTACCGGTCTGGATGAACGTGTCCTCTTTAACTCCTTGGTTGTTGGACTTCCATACAGTTCGATTTTCTGTCAGCTTTGGTTGTTTTTTGTTTTTAAATTGCTGTTGCCCTTCTTTTGGTTGTGCAAGAAGGGACAGTGTGTCTACCTACACCTCTGTCTTGGCCAGAAGTAGCCTAAAAATTCTTAAAATAAATTTTTTTCAGTTATTTCTCCTAAAACATGCCAGCTATAAAATAGAAACATGAAAACAAAACACACAGGAAATGCTTTTTAAAATACTACTAGAAATTAAGTGATTTTCACTAAAATCAGTATGGTTTTGAAATGGTTTAATTTTCTTCTATTTTCTAATCTTCTATTTTCTGAATCTCTGCTTATTACTGGGATGACTAGCCTAAAATCATGCCTTTAAAAATAAATGTTACTCTTATTTTGGGGAACTTGTATTCTATTAAAATAAATATTCAATAAATGTATTTTATTGTATGCAAACTATACCTCAATAATGTTAATTTAACTCCCCCCATAGCTTTCCTGCAGTGTGATCTAGTTTATTTTTCTAGCACCTTGCCTCCCAAGCTTCCTTGTTATCTATATGCCTATTTTGTGAGGCCTGAATGTCCTCAGCTAAATTATTTTTCTGCTTAAGAAACCCAGAATCATTTTTCATTAGTTATAAATAAAAATTCTGACACAGAAACAAAAATGATAGAAAATCTAGTAGGACCCAGCAAGGAGACTAACCCAAAATAACATGAAGTACACCTAAAAGAACAACAAAAAAATAAAAGCAAAAAAAACAAAATTTGTGGCTGAAGTTATGATGCATCTAGTAAAATTACCAACAAAATGGAAAATCTTTACCTAGTTTCAAATCAGATATTTTAGCAAATAATTATGCAATTTATCAATTTTTTAAAAGAGAACATTGAGAATGACTTCCAGATATGATGGGATAGTTAGAGAAATTTTACAATAAAGTTATATTAAATTGGAAGTGAGTTGCTTCACCAACAAACATACTTGTAAATCCTTTAAAATGGGAGCACCCTAATACATGATTGCTCGATTGAAAACAATAGAAAATCTAGAAATGGATGCATGCTTATATCATTGACAACTTCAACAAAGCATATAGAGTAAAAATATGAAAATGTAGACAAGAGAAATATATAACAAATTTGGGTCACTGGTTACACCTAGAGCAGGAGGCAAAAAGGATTGCAAAGGGGGATTCAGTGCTATCTACAAAGGTTTATTTCTTACATAACAAAAATGAAAACCAAAGATCTGAACCAAGTATGGCAATATGCCAAAAGGTGTTCAACTGAATAATGGTGAATACATGGTATATATTTCACTATTCATTAGATTTTTTTATGTTAGTTTAAAATATTTCCTTCAAAGCATAATCTCCCTTTATGACAAGCCACTTTCACATTTTGACCTCACACAAATGCCTTACATTATGATTTTTAAAATAATTTTTGTATTTTTCTATTTGATATTGATGCCTATATAAGAGGAGAAATGTGATTTCTAAGTAACTGATCATCAAGATGAAGAATCTTCTCTGTGAAATTCTGAGTTTGACCTGCATTGTCACTCTGCACAAAAGGTCTGTGTCCATGTTACAGCAGATGATGCCTGCTGCAACTGAGTGCTGTTTAAGGCTCAGCTCGCGGAGGGGAGAACACTCACCTTGGTTCTGACATCATTCCAATGGACATAGCACTTCTTTGCTCGAGGTATGAACTTCAGTTGGGTGTACATTCAGTTCTCCAGAGCTGGGTGAAGCAGGCCTTTTTGTGGTTGGATTTGGCATACTTAGGGCTCCTCAAACTTAGATATAACAACTGTGACTGCAAATCTGCAACTCCTGACTGCCCGAGCCCCTCTGGGCTGTAGACCTGTTCTTCCAAACACCTATCCTTCATGTTTCCTGGGTACCAGTCAGGCACCTCAACTGCAGGTGATTCACAATTAAACTAAATAACTCCCTTCAGAAAACCTCTCTTAGTTTTTACCTTTTCTAGGTCAAAGAATGGTTCCATTATACACACAGACCCAGAAACCAACAAAACAGGTAAAAACAAAAAAAAATAAGTATGTGACCTGATGGAAGTGTTACCTAATGCTGTGTGATAATAGTCATTTTGTAAGTGTAACAAATCAACATTGTATACCTTCAGCTTACACAATGTTATAAGTCCATTATTATACAATAAACCTGGAAAAGTTGATTTAACATTTGGAATGCCATCAGTGTAATTATGCTAACAAAAGTAGACACAGAAGAAGCATTTAACAAAAGCCAGCACTCTTCCTGATACAAAAAATAAAAATTTCCTTTGAGCAAACTGGTAATAGAATGTAGTTTCACCAATTGTTACAGGGCATTACAGAAACCTACAGATAACATTATACTTAATGTTGAAAGATTGTATTCCCCCTAAAATCAGGGGGAAAAACCCCAAGGATATTAGTTCCCACCATTTCTATTCACATAATATTATAGTATAAATTCTAGCTAGTCCAGTGAAGAAAGAAATAAAAAGGCATCCACATTGGAAAGGGTGCAGTAAAACTGTCTTTATTTGCAGATGACATAAAAGTACTAGAACTGACTAATGTATGAGATTAACAAAGTTGTTAAGTATAAGAACTGCATACAAACATTAATTATAATTCTATGTTCTAGCAACAAAACATTAGGCATCAAAGTTTATTTTAAAAAGCCTCAATACCATTTATAAGAGTATAAAATTACATAAAATACATGGGAATAAATCTTACACAAAAGATATGCAATACTTATGCATGGAAAACTATACAACATTGCTGAAAAAAATTGAAGGTGCCTTAAATAAATGTAGATATATACAGTGCTCATGAGTTAGAAAATGCTGAGTTAATCTATGTATTTTATCCAATCATAACTTCAGCAGAATTTACTATAGAAATTACAAATTGATTCTAAAATTCTTATGAAAGTGCAAAGAACCTATACTAACCCCCTAAAAAACTTTGAAAATTAAGAACCAAACTGAAGATTTAATAATATCTTATTTCAAGACTTAAGAGGCTACATTTATCAAGTTATGAAGTGTGGTTTGCTGTCTGGACTGAGAGGTAGATTCCATGAGATAAAACAGAGCCACATGTAGATAGATCATTGATGTTCAACAAAAGTACAAAGACAATTCAGTGAAGAAAGGCTAGTGCTTTCAAGAATTGCTTCTGGAACAAGTGAATATTTGTATACAGAAACATTTTTTATTTTTTAAAATATTTTATTTATTTATTTTTAGACAGAGGGGAAAGGAGAGAAAAAGAGAGGGAGAGAAACATCAATGTGTGGTTGCCTCTTGAGTGTCCCCTACTGGGGACCTGTAGGCATGTGCCCTAGAAGGTGAATTGAACCAGCAACCCTTTGGTTGGCAGGCTGGCACTCAATCCACTGAGCCACACCAGCCAGGGTCAACAACATTTTTAAAAAGAAAATAATTTTAATCTCTACCTCATACTGTACAATATAGAAAATTCACTCAAGGATCATAGAACTAAAGCTGTAAATTTCTTAAAGAAAACAGGAGAAAATATGTCTTTGGGTTAGGTGAAGAGTTCTTGGATACCATAGCAAGAACATGATTCATTAAAAAAAATTGTAAATTAGAATTCATCAACATTTAACCTTTTTCTATTTTCCTCAATCTCCAGCACTTGACAACCAGTGGAAAACAGTTTCAAGTTTCTTAAAAACTATTGATCTAGCCATTCAATGTCTACATATGGATTCCCAAGAAATGAATCCTATGTCCTTGAAAAAACTCATACATAGCTGTTCAGGGCAGGGTTTTTTGTTCGTTTGTTTGTTTGTTTTTGGTATTAGCCAACTGCTGAAAAATACTTAAATGTCTGTCAATAAACAAACAAGTAAATAGTGTTATATTCATGGAATTAAATTCTACTATACCATAAAAAGAAACAAACTATTATAAATACAACACATTGATGAATTACAAAATAATTATGTTGAATGAAAGAATACAGACTCCCTTACCCTAAAATATGTACAACTCCTTTGAATCCATTTATGTAAAATTCTTGAAAAGAATAATCCAAACTAATTATAGTTACAGAAAGCGGTTCAATGTTTGTCTGATGATAGGGAGAGCAAGAAGGAGAAATTAAAAATACATACAAGGAAATGTCTGAGGGTGATGTATATTTTCATTATCTTAACTATGGTAATAGTTTCACGACTATATGCTATCAAAAATAGATGTTGAACCATCAAAAAACAGATAAGATATAAGTATAAAATTTCATCTGACAAGCTCTTAGAAAACAAGTTTCTTCTATCTCTAGTATTTGGTAATGAAAAATTGTCCCAAATTTGGTCAGCAATAAAACTTTCTAGAAAGAAATGTACAATCCTGATAAAATACTCATGCAGTTTCTAATGAACTTGAAAATAGTTAGGTCTCTTCTGAAATTTAGTAGATTCCCATAGGCTATTAGTCAGGTGTCTAATGTTCTTTAGCTCATTATTCTCTTATCCTGTATCCAGATAACAATGATTATCTAGTCAGTCCTTTTAGTTTAAAAGTATTTTAACGGAGAAAAAATATTTTAATTGGCTAGCTTATCGTCTCCACTTGCAGATTTTGAAATAAAACTATTGACATAGGTTTTTAACAAATTTGTCTATTTTTTAAAATTTAAAAGCGAGAAGAAGAGGAGCAGAGGAGGGGAAGAAGGGAATGGGGCAATATTTTGTAGAAATTGAAATTTTGAAAAACAAAAAAAATTAATATCAAAACTTAAAGTGGATGATTATGAATTCAATTTTTAAGTTCATAGTAACTTGCAGAGTAACTGAATAAGAGGATTACAAGAGTAGACTTATTAACATGCACAGAGTACTGTGCAGTATTAAAGTGTTTCATTTTGCTTAGGGGACTTTGTAATATTTACAAAATTATCAGGTTGGGTTTAAATAAGTTCATCCTTTCTACTAAAAATGTGTTTTGTGTTGTTACACAAGACGGAGTCCAACTACCAAAGTTCGGAGAAAACTTTAACAGTTTTATTAGGATGTGCTAATGTGAAATAAACTCACAAGTGGCGTATTACAGTTGTTTCCATTTCAAATAATCACTTCCATTACTCTTTCCACAGGAGACTTTACAGTGGAAGAAATCACCTTGTCCTTTATACTTATTCAGAGCTCTGCTGTGTCAGGAAAAACAAAACAGAACAAAACAGAACAAAAAAGGCCTGACCTTCTTGCTTTTAATGATCCAAAGGAAGCTATCTATTATAATAAATGCCATGACAACTCAAAAATAAAGAATTTAAGCCAGAGAGAGTATATCATCCCAGCTTTTCATACAAACTGATTAATAGTCCAGGAGCCAACAAAATACCAACAGAGAATAATTCTGACACCTATTCCAGGGACTGATGAAGGAACTACGCTGAACGAAAGTTTAATCACTGATTTCCTATCGCACAGCCAGTTTCCTAACGAGCCCACATAATTGCAAGTGAGAGAACTCATATCCTCAGCTAATACATAATTATATCTGGAAGCATGACTACTAAACTAGCAAATTGAATCACTTCAAGAGGATGCTTTTCACACACAAAATAGGTATATATTTAACAAGCAGATTCTGGGTTCCTGTTTACACATTTAAAATCATAGGTACAATTTGAACAAGATTCAAAGACCCAGTAACAGGTTTTTATACTTTGTGGACTAATAATTCAGTCTGTAAGACAGTATATACTACTTTGTGAAGGAAATTTTTTGCTAAGCTCCAACTCTGAAGGCTTCATTAAATTTGGAGAATAGCTGAAAATATTCGCTTTTAAAGAATGATTCAAATCTTGAAGCTGCAGGTGCGACAATCAGAAGGAACTGAAATGTCAATAACTGCCGTCATCATCTTTAAGGCGGCCGATCCTGAGACTGTCAGGCAGAAAGGCTGTGTGCTTTCAGAAACACCTTCAAACATTTTCTATCTCCAATTCTACTTTGAAGAAAGTTGTTTCTCAAGTTCAAGCTTTTAAATAAAATCAGTGTTAAGTAATAAATGCTTTTCTGAATGTGAAGTGAGAACTAAGAGAAGGTAAGGAGTGCCAATGAATAGTAATAGAAGCCCCATTCATATTATCAGCCAGCGGGATGGTTCTCTGTACCAGCATGTGAATGGCCCTTGTTTAAGAAAGCCTTAAAATGTGGGTGGACAGGCGGAGGTGCTGAACACCTGGAGAACTTCAGACATTATGACCAGGGCGAACTGACTTTTGATTATGTTAGGTCCTGTAATAAGATGAACATGAAATTACACATTTGAATACAGCTAGATGCATGGTAATGATGAGCAAAATGTATTGATCCCTGAATCCTCAAATGATCAAAGTCCAAAGCTCTAACTTCTCCTTTCCACTTTTGTCCTGCTCCTTTTTCAGGAAGTGATGGTGAACCTTCTATATTTAAGATACTGAATTTACTTTATAGGTAAAGAAACTACATATGAAAAGATAAAATGGCTTCCCTAAAGTGATTTATTAAGAGGGCCTTTTTAATTTGACCATCACAAAATCAAGTTCTGCAGTCCATTGTTCTCTGCTTTGTCACGTTATATCACATTAAAAATCAGAATTTATAAACCACAGTAGAAATTAATGGCAAAGATTAAAATATGAAAAAGATTTAGAAGAATGGAATGCTTTATGATATAATAATCCCCAAACAACTTGTGGCAACACAATCAGAGATAGAGCAATAGAGACATACTCTTGGTTTGATGTAGTATGACTTTTTTTAGAACAAACATTTCTGTCCTAAGTATGTTCCTTATGCTCCTATATTTCTGGAATCTTTCTAACCGGACAGCTTTTTTCTTTCCTTTTTTATTGAATTTATTGGAGTGACACTGGTTAAAAAAATTACACAGGTTTCAGGTGTACAATTCTAGAACACATCATCTGTACTCTGTATTGTGTTTTCACCACCCTAAGTCAAGTCTCCGTCCATCACCATTTACTCTACTATACCCTCCTCCACCTCCCCCACAAAACAATCACCACACTGTGGGCCCTGTTCATGAGCTTCTTTTCTCTTTTTTTCTCCAACTGCTCCCCCACAGCTGTCAGCCTGCTCTCCACCTATGAGTCTGGCTCTATTTTGCTTGTTAGTTCATTTTATTCATTAGATTCCACCTATGAGTGAAATCAGAATGTAAACTATTTTTATCATTTGAAAACATTATATAGGATGGGGTAAAAGTAAGTTTACAGTTGCTCATATGGAAAATAATAAGAAAAATAATAATACAAGACTAAACTCTGTGTTTCACATACAACTGTAAACCTATTCATATTGCATAGGTTTTAATAAAAAGGTGATGAAATGGTTAAACTAATTTAATTTAGCAAGTATTGATTGGATTATTTACTGCATTAGATCATTTTAACAATATTATCCAAGTGGAAGGGTTCACTCTCAAGGATATACAAGAGCATCCTCTGGAAATCAGAAAGAAAATTCCAGAAACTTTATTTACATTTTTTATTGTACTCTTTTCTTATTTCTATTTTACACATATTTGTTAGAGTAAAAACTATGACTATCACCTTCAAAGTACACAATTCTCTTTATAGTTTTTCCTAAGGATATATGATTCATAGACATATAGAGGAGTTTATTAGTTAAGGTGCGTAGGCTCCAGGGCCAGACTGAGTTTAAAGTTTAAAATGGGTATTATATGAAATGTCAAAGGGGCTTATCTGAGAAAAAGAAGAAAATCAAAACTATGAACAGTAAAGTGACAACAAACTCACAACTATCAACAACTGAACCTAAAAAGAAACAAAAACAAACTAAGCAAACAACTGGAACAGGAACAGAATTACAGAGATGGAGATCACATGGAGGGTTATCAGTGGGTAGGGAGAGAATGGGGGAAAAGGTACAGGGAATAAGAAGCATAAATGGTAGGTACAAAATAGACAGGAGCAGGTTACGAATAGTATAGGAAATGGAGAAGCCAAAGAACTTATATGTACAACCATGGACAGGAACTAAGGGAAAGGGTGCTGGTGGGAGGTGAGTGCAGGGCAGGGGGGAATAAAGGGGAGAAAAAAATGGAACAACTCTAATAGTATAATCAATAAAATATACTTAAAAATAAAATAAAATAAAATGGCTCTTTTACTTACTATTTACCCATGTGATTGTTGGCCAAGTTTCTAAACTCCTCTTCACCTCAAGTTCCTCATTTGTAAAGACAGAAGGTAATAAATGTTTCTAATTTTATAAGATTGTCATAAACTTTAAGTGAGCAAATGTACACGAAGCACTTAGTACAGCACTTGACATAAAATAAGCACTGGATAAATGTTAGTTATAAGAGCAATAATTATATATACTTTGAAAGCAGGACGATTTTTAAATTTTGGTAAGGCTACACAATTAAATGTATCTGGAAAGGCAGAACAGATAAGGCAATATGTAGTCATGTAAAAATGAACATCTATTGTATGCAAGCTCTGTGTTAGAATTTGAAGGAATTCAAAATTAATAGGACACAAACCTTGTCTTTAAGGTGTTTAAGTTCTTTCAGGAGTCAACAATAATATCCTAAAAAGAATTAAGTAAAAATCTTATAAAAGGGGCTGAAAAAAGTTTCTATGTTAGATTATGCATGTTGTTTTATAACTTTATTTTATTAGTGAAACCTTTTCAGATCAATATTAGAAATAAAATATCCCAAAGTAGAGCTATTCTAGTTGAAATAAGGTTGAGATTGACCATGAGAATTCAATGAAATATCATAACTTGAAATTTGAATATTGTGAAGTTGAAATTTTAATGGGTTGAACTGCCATTCATTACACTGACAACCCGAAGTTAAAAAGAAAAAGAGAGGTTTTCAACAGGCACTAATTTCATTTGCCCTTTCCCGCTTTTGCTGTCCATGTTCACGTAAGAGTAGGTTGATGGTGAAGATGAATTATTTTATTAAGTCATACACAGTGCAAGAACACCCAGCTGTGTTAGCAGGTACTAACTTTCAAAGGTTCCCAGTCTGCTAATTTAAGTCACACGTTTGTCTGCCACGTAGATTTAGGCCAACTCTTGGAGCCTTAATAATGCACTC
This sequence comes from Micronycteris hirsuta, assembly GCA_004026765.1. Taxonomy (NCBI): domain Eukaryota; kingdom Metazoa; phylum Chordata; class Mammalia; order Chiroptera; family Phyllostomidae; genus Micronycteris; species Micronycteris hirsuta. Next base: position 56,462 of record PVJI01011166.1, read on the forward strand.
CAGTCAAACCCAACACTAGCCTTTGTTGGAACTAAGCAGATCAAAACAAGAAGAGATAAAGAGGTAGCTTGGATGGCGATTTTCTCAGACATCTGTGCAGTGAGTCACATCAAAAACCCATCAGCAAGTAATACACATATGCGGCAGCCACATACGAACCAAGTGAGTTGAAACAGGTACTTGGCTCTTCATCCCACCAGGATTCCCGGGTCCTTTCAAGGCTTACCGAGTTAATACCAGGCTACAACCAGACTAATTTGATTCACAATTATAGCAACAAAGACTCAAAGCACTTCTACCCTCATAAACACCTAAGAGGTACAAAGGCTAGAATTTCTTTAATTTCCCTGTTTCTCAGGACATCATAAATTGAGTCAAAACTCCACATTATAAACTAGAACTTAAAAAAGTTTAGGTGCAGAACACAAACATCAAATTATATACATATTTCTATTAATATTATTGACTTATTCGTGGGAATGTATCATATTGTCATTTAAATCTCTGAATTTCTTTTTTGTAGGAGAATGTTTGCAAAGTCTGTACTGTGTTTGTCTTGGTAGACTCTCACAGTAACTTCAGGATTTAGAGGCTATTTTTACCAATTTCAAAGAGAATACATGGCATGCCACAGGCCCTAGGACTTGCAACTCTAAGCAGCAGAGCATACCACTCGCTACACTGCAGTTAAAGCCCATGCTCCCCCACAGCTACAGTAAAAACTGGCTTTTTAGATAGCAAGCTTCAAAGGGGAAGAGACTGATGGTCCCAGTGATGGCGTTCTGCTTGGCATGGTCAACATGTGGTGTGGAACTACTGGTGTGTCCCATAAGGAGACCCTGACATTTGAAAACATGGGTTCATAAAAATGGACACTTGGGAATGTTTATGTAATTAAATTTGTAGTAATAATAAAACCCTCTTTCCTTTTTTTT